>CM077503.1:41293227-41597543 GCA_039654745.1 Houttuynia cordata | reverse complement strand
AATAGATAGGACAAGTTTAGACTTGGGAACGGGAAGAGGTTCCACCCTCGCTGTCCATTTGGTCGGGTCCAAAATAGGGGTAGAGTCAAGCAATGCATTGACGTCTCTAATGGACCCTTCGATGTCAAAGTCTAAGCCAAAATGAGTTAAACATGTCTGGAGGGGATCATCATTTAAAACAGTTTGTAGGGATTCCTCTACTAAACTTTCAATCATATTCACTGCAAAAGAATCATCCGTCTCCAGGGGTTGTTGTCTAACATTAAAGACATTGAGTTTGACCTTTAAATTGCCAAAAGACAACTTCATAACCCCATTTCTACAATTTATTATGGCATTGGATGTGGCTAAGAACGGCCTTCCCAAAATCACAGGGATCTGACTACCAGGATTCTGCACAGGTTGGGTATCTAAGACAATAAAGTCTACGGGGAAGTAATATTTATCCACCTGAACCAGAACATCCTCAATAACACCGCGTGGGACTTTAACTGATCTGTCTGCAAGTTGCAGTGTTATGGTCGTCGGTTTCAACTCTCCTAATCCAAGTGGCTCATAAACAGAGAATGGTAGCAAATTTACACTAGCCCCTAAGTCCAACGATGCCCTCTCCACATTATGGTCTCCTATAACGCATGAAATTGTGGGGCATCCTGGATCTTTAAACTTAGGAGGAGTGTTATGCTTAATAATTGAGCTAACTTGTTCAGTGAGAAACACTTTCTTGTGTGCATTCAATTTTCTTTTCTGGGTGCACATGTCTTTTAAGAATCTTGCATAAGCGGGAACTTGCTTAATAGCATCGAGCAATGGAATATTGATTTGCACTTTCTTAAAAATTTCCATTGTCTCATCAAGTTTATTCCCTTGAGATGTTTTTGCAAGTCGTTGAGGAAAAGGTGCCTTGGGTATATAGGGTGGAATATGGCTCGACTCAGGACATGAAGAAGCTTCTAGGCTCTTCTTCGATGTATTAGGACTCACGTCTGGTATAGTGGTGCTCTCTTAGTCCTCACCCTTTCTAGCGGTTGTGTCTATGGCAGTCTTAGGTAGTTCAACATTATTGTCAATCTGTTTGCCACTCCTAAGTGTAGTTATGGCTTTAACTTGCGCTGGAGGTTGGTCTTGACAAGAATTAGATCCCACTTCAAATTGTCCTTTGGGATTTGCTACAGGTTGACTAGGGAACCTACCTTTTTCCCTCTCATTTAATGCAGAAGCCAATTGACCCATTTGAAGTTCCAGCTTCGCAATTGCTTACGAGTTGGCATGTAAAGAATGTTGGGTATCTTTTTGAAATTGTAGAGAGCTTTGCATGAACAAATTCAAAGTATCCTCAAGAGATGGTTTCTTGGGTTGTGTAGGGAATGTTTGAACTTGTTGAGGGTAAGATTGATTGGGAGGGTACCCTGGTGGTCCTCCTTGATGCGGTCCTTTGGACCATGAAAAATTGGGATGCCTTGCCCAACCTGGGTTATAAGTTTCCGAAAATGGGTTATTGCCAGGTCGAGGAAAGGCATTTATAGCATTAGCTGATCGCTATTGTATTCCACTCCAGAGGTGTTAGAAGGACAGTTTTGTGTGACATGGGAGGGGTTAGAGCAAATAGCACACACATTGACATGTGATGGCATTTGGGGCCCACCAGCAGACATCAACGCATCAAAGCGTTGTGTCAGGCTGTCGATCTTGGAAATCAAATGTGCATTATTGTCTACCTCATATACGCCTCCTTTCTTTTGAAAAGGAAACGTTCTGTCAACTCTACTTGAGCAATCCCATTGCTGAGAATTCTCGCATAGAGTCTCAATAAAATCCCATGCTTCTTCGGCACTCTTCATCATAACTGACCCACCACTAGCGGCATCAACCATTTGACGGTTATGAGGTGTTAAACCGTCATAGAAGAATTGAACTTGTTGCCACTTTAAAAATCCATGGTGTGGACACTTAAGGAGCAAATTCTTCCATCTTTCCCAACACTCATAAAAGTGTTCACCCTCCTTCTGCATGAAATTTGTAATTTCTCTACGAAGGGCATGAGTTTTATGAACAGGGAAGAATTTGTTCAAAAATTTTTCAGCTAATTGATCCCAACTCCTAATTGTTCCAACTTCTAAAGAGTTCAACCATGCTTTCGCTTTTTCTTTCAAAGAAAAGGGAAAGAGGCGCAACCTAACAGATTCATCAGAAAAATTTTGGAATTTAAATGTAGCACAAATGTCAAGGAACTCTTTAACATGATTATAGGGATCTTCTTTATTGGAACCATAGAATGTGGGCAAAAGTTGCATCACCCCTGGTTTCAACTCAAAGTGGTGTGCCGTGGTGAGCGGCAACACTATGCAGGAAGGTGAGTTGAATTGAATGGGGGATGAATAATCTTTTAGTGTCTTCCTCACATTCTCATTTTCCATGTTACCTAATTGATTTGTAACATCCATTGTATGTTTTAATCTTGCTTTGAAAGTTCTTTCAATTTCTAGGTCAAGAGGTGCAAGCTTTTCACCCAGTGATCGACGACCAAGCATACACTAATTAACGCCACTAAAAATTAAATACCTATAACAATCCTAAAAATCGCAACTAACACAAGTATGCAATCACAGAAAGAAATATAAAAATATCAATCACCTAGAAAAATTAAAAGAGAAGGAAAAAGAAAGCAAACGAGGGGAAGGGGTGGCCCTTCCAACGTTGGCGAGAATTTCGAGTCTTCTCTTACTCTTACACAAAGACAAAACACTAATAAGCAACAAAAATTAAACTAAATTAAACTAAAACTAAATTACTCTAAGAATTTGGTAAATTATCCTACGCAGTCCCCGGCAACGGCGCCAAAAACTTGATGTAAATTTTAATATGATACTCGCAAGCGCACGAATCTAATGCAGAATAGTGGCTACGAGGTCGATCCCTCAGAGACTTAGTAAGATATTCAACCTAATTCTAGAGTATGTAGCAAGCAACAATGAAATGAAAAGTTCTTTTTATTAATTTTTTTTATTTTCTTAATTAAGCAATCAGATATTCAACTAAACTAAAAACACAGAAATTAACTGAACAAAAGATAAAATAATAAAAAGCCTGTTTGCTATTTTCAGTCCGTCTGTAATCCCGTCCTGCTTTCCTCTTTCCTCCACCTTCTGCAACAGTCTCTCGACTGCACGCCTCAACCGTTCTGATCTTTCTCTCGAATAGAACAGAATAGTCCCCAATTCCAGCCTAATCCTCGCCAATTATATCCCTCAACAATTCAGTCCTTCTCAGCCAGGTCCTTTGTCTTCTCAAACCAGCAATCCTCTCTCTCGAGCAGCAGTTCTGGTTTGCTTCTTCTCTTCCTCGACAGATCCAGACTCTCTTCCACAGCAGACCTCTCTCTCGAGCAGTTCTCTTCTCTCCCTTTTCCTCTCCCTTCTGCACAGCACAGCACCCAGCCAAACCACCACGGCCTCTTCACCGCCTCTCCGGCCGAGCAGAATCTCTCCCATCGGCACTGCACAGTGCAGCACAGAGCCGCCCACTTCTCCTGCCACAGCACAGCCGGCCTCACCTCTGAACAAAACAGGGCCGTCCAGAACAGCAGAGCCGCCAGAACAAAGCCCAGCAAAAACCACTCCCACTCCCTTCTCTGCCTCTCGACAGAGCCGCCTCAGCACCTCCAAAAGCCGTCCCCTTTCTCACAGACAGACCAGCCCCTTCTAACAAACAGAACAGCCGGTCGCCTCCCTCTCGACAGAAGATCCGCCAGAATCTCCCTTCTACCATGGCCGATACCACCACAAACAGCCTCCTCTTCATTCTCTTATAGACGAGCGCTCCCTCTCTGACCAACAATTTTCCTTCCTGGGGCCGAACAAATCAGCGACCTTCCATTCTCAGCATGAACCCCGTAGCCTCGCCACCGTAGCCTCCGGAAGCAAGACCCATCGCCGGAAACGCCGTCACATCGCCGGATTTATTCGAGCAGACACTCCGCTCTGTTTCTCTGTCGATCTCATATACCCGCCGTCGGGTCGCCGTCAACTCCTTGCCGCCGAGTACTCCCTGTCGTCATCGCCTCCTCACGATCGCCGGAAGCAAGACCCACCACCATAGGCCGCCGGAATTTCACCTCCTCTTCACTCTCCGGTGCCCGAACAGAGTCTCCAAACGAGGCTCTGTTTTCTGTTGTTCCAGGCGCCCGAGCCATCGGGCTCGGGTGGCTTTCGATTTTCTTTTTTTATTTTTTATTTTTTTATTTTCTGAACCGAACCGGAACCGGTCGGTTCAGTTCAATTCCTTTTTTTTTCTTTTTCTTTTTTAAAACCCGCCGTATTAATCTCAGCCGCCGGATCTTCGATCTCTTCACATGAGCTGATTGACGCGTATTCGTGAATATGAAACCTGGAGCTCTAAAACCTGCATAAATAAAAATAAATCGTAATTAGACGCATAATAAAACATGAATCTATTAAAACCAATTAATGCATCTAACTAACTCAATTAAGCACGTTTAATTACCAAACTCCAAATTATTCACTTAACACAGATAAACATTAATTATCCTTACTTTAACTAAAAATACGACTAACAAATAGGTAGAAAGGCATATAAAAATGTGTATATTTGGCATATATCAGCTTCATCAAGCCTTGACAAGGAATTTAGTTACACATAGATGAAGAGAAAAGAAAAGCCTGTTTATGTAGATCCATTGTCCTGAATCCTTCTTCTTTTTGCTCCAAAAGCTCATTCTCTTGCTCCTCTCTAGCCTCCAAAGGGACTCAAAACTCTATTATCTAATGCCCAATACGTTCTCCCTTAAGGCATATATATAGGGGTGAAGGAAAACCCTCAAATCCCCTTCCAAATCCAAGTCAAAATAGGCCTTATTTCAATTCTGCGTATACGGCGATCGATCACTTTTCTGGCCGATCGATCGCTTTGCGATCTATCACTTTTGTGCCGATCGATCGCTTTGCATCAATACGCAAATTCCAGTAGATACGATCGATCGCGTACACATTCGATCGATCGGTTTACTATTCATTTTGCAGCACGATTTTCCAATGGTCATAACTTTTCGATCCGAACTCCGAATTATGCGCGGTCGGTGGCGTTGGAAAGCTGACTTCTTGAACTTTAACATGAAGCTTGAATCAGTCCAATCTGATATGTGTACACGAAGTTATGAAGATTTAACCATTGAAGTCCGTTTTCACCTCATTTTTGTATATTACTCTTGTTTCCTACAAAAACCAAAAACTATATTAAAGTAGTAGTAATTTTAATCAAACACTAGCATAAATATAAGTTTAGGAGATAATATAATGCATATTTCATGTGTAGATCAGTTGGCGCTTTTCGGGCTGGATTGTTGCAAAATCAGCAACTTTCCGCAGTAGTGCGTTTGGTAGCGCTATTGCAGAAGAATCATATGATGTAGTGAAATCGACTTTCCGCCCGAAATTCTGGGGAAAGTCGACTTCTGGTAAAATCTCCTCACGAGAAGATTTTGGCGAAGAAGCGCGAGCTTGGGGAACAAAGGTCTCGTTTTGGGAACGAAGGTCTCGTTTTACCCCTCCCCTCGGCTCCATTTCCGTTTCTCCACCGCTTCGCCATGGAGGGCTCCGCCGCTTAACACTTCGGCAGGGAGAAGTTCACCTTCCTCCACGGGCGACCACAGTCCCCATTTGACCTTTCTCCACCGCCTGGGCTTCGCGGCCATCATCTCCCTCGCGCATGGAGTTCCTCTCGCCGGCGACCATCGTCTCCCAGGTTCTCCCTTCCCCCCATCTCCTACTCACCCCTTACATCAAAATACTTTCCAGTAGCAAAAATTAGATTTTTTGTGTGTTGGACGGATCAATGAAAAATGGATCGATGAAATGCGGGTATAAGTTGACCAGGAGTAAGAAAGGATGGTTATTTGTTGATGTTGCTTGAGACCAGAACTAAAGTTGTCAATGTTGTGAGAGTCTAAGCAGCAAGGAATAAAGTCAGGATCGAATTTTTCCGGCCCATTTTAGCTACTAATAGTTAATGATGAAAGTAAAATTTGGTTTTTTTTTTGGTTTATTACTGAAAATGTTGCTACTAATAGTTCATTGACTAGTTAGAATTGGCTATCAATCAGTTATGAGGGGATTTCCACAATTTCTTTTGCAATGGGTTTTGGTCAGTGGTATCTGTTTATGTTTTTTTTTTACCTTTCTTTGATTTAAAAATGTGAAAGGTATTTGGTAAATAATCTAATACTTTCCATAAATGAGTAAACTAATACTATACATAAGTGGTAAGTGACTCTGATTTTTCCCATAATCATCATCTCTTGGATGTTTTGAACATGATAGAAATGACTCTCGCATTAGACAATTAGCATATTTAGGCAGGAAAACCACCCCTCTTGAAATATCTATTTAGCATCTATATTATACATATGCAATCAATAAGAGGTTTTCTTCAAGTAGATAATAGAGTGTTGAGATCGTGTTACCATATTTATTAGTGATTTTAGTTAGTCATGCTCATTATGTTCTCCTTCACCATTCTCTGAGACGCTTGATGCTTCAGAAATTCTCATTTTTTATAAGTTACTAATTGCTTTTGTATGCACTGTCTAATGCTGTTTGCATGGGATTTAGCATGCAATTAAAGTTGTCAATTGCATGGATGGTCTTTGACTTCAGGATGCACTTGCTTTGAAATTCATTACTTACAGATTCTATGCACTTTTTTTGCTTGAACCTGTACGATAGGCAGCTTCATTCGTTAAATGTGTCATATTGACAATTATAAGGCTAATTGCAAACTTCTGATATGGCAGGCAACATCATATTTGTTAGTTCCAAATGACACAGATATTATAGCCACTTTATGCTAATTCATATGCCAATGCAACATTTATTATAGCTTATCATGAGATTAAGAAATCATTTCTCTGATTAATGTTGAGAAGGTAATTGTAAATGGGATGAGCATTATGTGATACAAATATTCCTATTTCAAGAAAAGTTTCTAAATAAGCTAGTCCACTTCATTGGTGACCAGTTATAATGATTGATTTGCACACCTTATTACAGTAGTAGTAATACACTGTTCATTTAATCAGTAGCATTTATCTTACCCGTGAATTCATTTTTTCATTTACGCCTGCATGTTTCCATCCTAGTTTTCCGATTGGAAAATTTCTTCTCACTAACTATTTATTTCCAGGGATACAAATGGAAACGTTTTGATTTTCTTAGATGTAAGAAAAGCATTAGCAGGTATTGTTCTCAAGAGTTCTGAACTGACTGATTTTCATGTTTTCATACTTTTATACGTGGATTTAGTGAGGAGATCACAATTTTCCTTTTTCTTTCTGTCTGTAGAGGGTATGAAACTGTACATTTCAAACAACAAGGTGATCTTAACTGAAGGCTTTGATGGAGTTGTTCTAGTCAGATTCTTTGAGAAAATAGAAACTTAGCCAGGAAGGCAACCCATAAAATTTCAAGCGCATGAAAGTGCACGATATTCTTGAAATAGTGGTCCAGTTGACAAGTTTCTTGTATTTTCATCATCTATTGACTGTTTCATACCAAGATAGTGGCTTTTGCCTTTTTTTGTCCAAAGTTGTAGATTTGATGTCCTTGGAGGTGCATCATCCACTCAAACTGATCTTGGCAATGTGCAAAATATGAAAATGGATGCAGTTCTGGTTTGGCATCCTGTGAAATTAGATCTAGAACAACTCTGGCTTTTGTTATTTGGTAGAAACTATGACTTTTAATGGTCACGAGTTGGATAAAGTGCAGGCATATATGTCAACAATGTTTCTCTCCATGTTGTAGCTCCAGTTAGGGGTGATAATGAGCTTGCCGAAACAGTTGTTTGGCTCTACTAAGGTTTTTCTGTTATGCACAGAAAAAAGTAGCCTGCATAGGTATAGACTATGATCCTCTGCTTTTGTTGTACTCCTCTTGTCTGAATTGGAAATCAGAAATGAAACCAAACAATAGTACAAGAGTGTTTTTTTTGTGAATTCACTTGTTGTGTGTCACTCATGTTACTGTTGGCCGTTAGATACGTCGATCTGTTAGGTCGTTTTCTCCAATCATCATCTACTAATACGGATTTAATGTGGTAAAAAAATTTCACATGAGCAATATTATATCATAAACTAGAAAATATACATTATAAAGCCATAACAAAAAATGCACAAACGTAGAGAATGATACGCGCTTTTGGATGGGAGGGTTGGCGTTATTGAATTTTAGGGGATCATCCTCAGTCGTCCGATCATATGGCCGGTTGAGATCATTAGTATGAGGGGTAGTTTTGTAACTTGAGAATCTAGAATCTGCTTTAACCTTATGTTGCCGAACAGATTACTCACCAGAAAGCTGATTTGTCCTTATATCCAACCAAACACACTTCACTTCATAACTAAAATCTAAGAATCAGAATACCTTAGATTCTGCTTCAAGAAGTTACAGCCAAACGGAGCCTTAGTTTACACTATTAAGTGCTCTGTACTAAATTATCAATAACATGAGGGATGGAGTATGTAACTAATAAAGTTAATTGCAAACATGACTCAACTGTAAAGTAACCAACACAAAGATCATGAGTAACATGGACGTGGCCCCCATAATCAGCCTCAAATTCAGCAGCAACAGTCGAGAGCAACATAGACATTTACTACTTAACAAAAAAAAATCATGCATATTATCGTCAGCTAGAGTCAGCTCAACGTCATAGTTAAATTGTATGCTCAACTGTAAAAGACAGAAAATATCCTTGTTCATTTTCCGATAACATGGGTAGCCCCATCAATCATCAAAATGGTAGTGCTCTTCCACATCATAGACCGCGATCATCTTTCATGGCATAATGATATTCCGTCCACACCAGGGCCCCCCATTTCCGGGTTTTGACAATGTTGTTGACATATTGTGCATGGACTCTTTGGCCAAAAACAATCTTCTATTGCCAACAGATTCCAATCCAAAGTTAGTGACTGTCTCTGTCTCATTTTCCATCATTTTAGGTTTTAACATTGTTAGTGACTGTCTCTGTCCCAGGCGGTCCCTTGGTGGAGACTCTTCATCTGTTCTTCACCATGGACATCTAATTATACACACTCATGGCGAATGATTTTTGGGTTTAAAATCTCACAAGGTCTCGCTGAGAAGGATTCACCTTCAGATCAGCTATTCTTCATCTTCTCAAAGTCATCTAAAACTTTCAGAAATCCATCACATCTCTTGTTATTTTTGCCACAGTGCAGGAAATGGCCTCCCGGGACCCTGTGTTTGATAAGATATTCTGCATGCCTCACCCCATGCATTTGATAATGAAGCCCGAGAAGGGGTTCTTTGCAAAATCCATCTTCAAAGTCTTTGATCACGACGGAAATCAGCAGCTGTTACGAGTTGCCGGAGCTGATTCACTCTTGCTGAACCATGGCTTTGCTATTCTCGACAATAGTGACACCACAGTTGCCACCCTTAGAAGCAAGGTCATGATCTATCTCTAAAGATAACAAAGAGTTCTCTATCTTTTTAATTAACATGATCTGTTGGTTTTTTCTTTCTGTCAAGGTGTTTAAGCTGACTGATGTGTGGACGGGATTCATTGGAGGCAGCACCAAAGAGAGTGATATACTGTTTAGAGTGAAAAGGCAGGAGGACAAAAATATCTGCAATGTGTTCATGGGCTCTGATAAAAACAAGAAGGACAGAGACTACGATGTTGTCGGTTTCCCGCCTATGTTCTACAAGGGGGATACCATCATCGCAGATGTAAGAGTTTCTACTCCATTTTACATTCCGGAAAACCAAATATATACATTAAAGTCACATGGAAGGAGTATAATTTATGAACTTTGTTGTTTGTAAAATTTGTCCTATATAGATACGAAGAATAAGAAAGGAGGCCATATGAAGAATAAAAAGTTTGAATTGTCAGTTTTTCCTTTATAAATATGTACTTGATTTAATCTTTGGTGCTTTTCAAATTGGTCTCACGAGGGGCTTTTGTATACTCTTTGTTTCCACCTTTTATACCCTTTTCTTTTGCTAATAAAGCTTTTTGATTCACCAAACAAAGAAAAATTGTACTATATATTGCAAACATTATGATTCGATTATGATACTACATGCATACTATGTGTTGCAGATCAACGAGAACTTTTCATGGGGTGGAGATTCCGTGAAGAAGGATGATTACAAGATTAGGGTCCATCCCGGAATAGACTACACCTTCATTATATCTTTGATACTAATACATAGGGAGATGATCAGCACAAGTTTCACCAATCCTGCTGTTTATGCAAACAATGATTCCGGTAGTAGTGGTGGTGGTGACGGTGGCCAATGTGATGGTGGTGATGGTGGCGGTTCTTCTTGATTTGGGATGTTCCTAACGAGCACACACGTTAAATATGTATTGTGTGAGTTGCTCACCTATGAAAACACACTCATTTTCCCATTTCAAAAGATAATTATCAGCATTTTGCTAACCAAGAATTATTAGAATGAGAGGGGGATCATCTTAATCAAATGCTAGGGACAAATTTAATGGCGATTAACATCTCTATTCCTCATCTAAGTTGGTCTCCTTAGGCACACACACGATATTCGAACACCCCCTATCAACCTCTAATTGGTTGCTTACAATTAATTTATATTTTGTTTAGCTAGCAAATTTGAACCACGGTTTGGCAGTGATTCCATAGACAAGCAAAAATATTTATATACACTGCACTAAAGAGTGTAAATTTGATAAAATAATAAACTTAATGTAACTTCTACGTAAACTAATACTCCCTCCGTTCCAAAATACTATGTACATTTGAAAAAAATGTCATTTTCATTAGACCATGAGCCCCACAAGGAAGTCATGTGACTTCCTCTCCCTGATATCCCATCCCATTCCTTCCTCTCAACTCCGAAGGAATGTTCCGCATTGCCATGGCCAGCCATAAATCCATTTTGTTTTCAAATGCTAAAAAAAAAACGCAAAGTAGGCTATTGCAGAAGCAGCCGAAATAGTGGCACTTAAACGTACCTAATTAGACAAGTCCCCCCAATGGCGTGACAGCTTGTCCCGCTCCTTCCTCCTCCCCCACCTCTTATAACAGCTCTTATTTGCAACGTATATATCCTCTTACGCATATTGACAAACATTTGGACATCACTTCTCCTTCTTCTTCTTCTCCAACACAACAACCCAAAGCAGCGTCTGATCCAATCGCCGCCATGGAATCCCCCGCCGAGCGCCGCCTAAGGTCCATCCAGTCACACTTTCTCCCCCTGCCGCCTCCCCATCACGAGCTCCTTCAGCTTAAGAGGAATTCCACTGCTGGAGAATTCCTGCCGGTCTTTCTTGTCATGATTATGCTTTTGAAAAGTTGGGATTTTGGATAATGGTACTTGGTTTTGAGCATTGAATAACCAAAAAAATGTTTTTTTGGTTATGAGTATTTTGTTTTCTAGGGCTTCTGAGAGACTGGAGTCGGGGCAATGATGATTTTTCCTCGTGGAATTGTGCAATGTTGCTGCATCTGGTTCGTGTTTTGGGCTGAGCTGAAAGTAGATCAAGGGCGGGGCCACCGCCGCTGCACCGGACCATCAGTGTCGCAGTCGTCGGACCCATCTGGGGCGCGCAGGGGCGCCGCTGCTGGAGGAGTCGTGGTGCTTGAACGATGCGGAAAAGTTGGTGGTGGAGGACTCTTGAGAGTGGTGCACTGCAGGGGAGGAGCATAGGCAAAGTGGCCTGAAACAGGTAGTGGGAAGAGCCGGAATGGGTGGGGTGGTGGCTGTGGTGGGGCAAGCCGGAGAGCCTGATGGAAGGGCTCTGGCTTTTGCAGAGATGCAGGAAATTAGAAGTCAAGTAATTAGCCAAAATGTATATAGTATTTTAGAACAGTGAAATTTTCTAAATAAATACAGTATTTTAAAACGGAGGGAGTACACAATATTAAGGAGTGATAAATTGCACTCTTCACGGATAGATTTTTTTTCTAAATGTACTCAAAATGTACTTATTTTAACATGTACATTTTACTCTTCTTTTATATCGGTATCGTGGAGGACAATTTTTTCACAATCGCTCAAAACCAGGAAAAAATTATCACGCATTAGTCATGGGTGACTTACTGGTGTGACAAATTGTTCCTACGTTGGCCATTTCCCACTATGCTTTGTGTGCTAATATTACTACTTCCCCACTTCTTTGTATTTTGCCTTCGAAATTATGTTTTTTTTTGCATACTATTAAACTTGTACAAAGATTTTCACAATTAACCTCACACTCATGTGAACTTAAATGGCTTGTTGCCTAGGAAGCACGGATATGAATACGGCGATACGATATGGATACGGGGATATAAATATGGCAACACAATACGGACACGGAGATACGGCATTTTTAAAAAAAATAGGATGTTAATAAAAAATTATTTATATAAAATTTAAATATATTTTTGGTATTGTAACACCATATTTTTTCCTTTAAACCTTGTAAAAATGACGACTTGTGATTGATAAATTATTTTTTGTTCATAATTACTAGCATGGAAGAATGCCACAAAAAAATAGTTATGCATTTGTAAGGACTCGAACCCGGGGTCTGTTGTTTGAAAAATAAATGATTTTACTGTTAGACTACAAATGCTTATTTTTGTGAAATAAAAATATATATTTTATATTGAATATGTAGGACACGCGCTGACGTATCTGTGTATGATATGTATCGAATATAAATACAGCATCGATTTTGCCGTATCAATGCTTCGTAGCTTGTTGTAATTTTTTGGCTCGACACTTTTACCTTTTTTAAAAAAAAAATTGAAAGCTTTCTTATTATAACCGTTGATAACTGTTGTAGGATGATAAATAACTAGATGCATGCTTGATGCCAAAATTTCTTTCTAGGCTTTTGGAGAACATTTTTTATATCCTTTGTTTTCTAGTAGCCTTGCAACAAATTTTCAAATGACGTAGTTCTCAATGACTACAGGTCAGCACTTTAAGTAGGGGACGACACATATCACAGTCGACTAATGAATGGAAGTTGGAATATATTTTGCATGTGAAAAAAAGATTGGAAATAAAGTTACAGTGCTTGTGAAATTGTGATAAAATTTGTCACGGGGGAACAAAAATTTCAGGCAAGAATCCCAAAAAACATTTGGGGATGGGAAATTCTTCCAACTCAATGTGTGGAAACAAAATCAACCACAACTAACTCCACCCCCCAGCATGTGAAGCATTGATGATTTTTTTGTCAAGTGTACTAAAAATGGTCCTATTTTAACATACATATTTTACTCTTCTTTTAATAAAACTTAATAGCTGGCTAATTAAAGTTGCATGGCTAAGGTTATATATGTTGTAAATATAATTTAAAACTCAAATTAATGTTGAAATTCCAAATTAGTATTGAAATAAACTTAAAATTTGAAATTTGGAAAATTCAATTTAAATGTTAATTGTTTGACAAAAATATATGTTGTGCTAGCACTTAAAAAAAACATGTGTTGTGCGAGCACTCACGAGGCAACAAAGACAGGTAGGAGTAAAACTATATAAGAAAATGAAAGAAAAACTTCTACCGAAAAAAAAGACATCTAGGACAAAGAAAATCAGAGAAAGGCAAGTGGTACCTACATCCATACCTTTAATTCACTTTTTGTTTTCTGCACTCGCACCTAATCCCACTAAATTCATGTTAAGTGATAGTCCCCCCAAACGAGTAGCCACTAGCCACACCGGCATTTAAACTTTCATATAAGATAATTGTTCAGGTATCTTTAAGTGGCTAAGAGCTTTCGAATGTACTTCATAGGATCCATTAGTTGCAATTTCAGTTTAATCTCCCGAACAAAAAAATTAATTTGTAATGTTATACTTGAGATGAAACTGCGGTTATGCATATGAGGACCTAAAGATGAGAAGCTACAAACATTGTTACAGCCATCATGAATTTCTTTTTTCTTTAAGCCTAGTGAGATTACCAATTGACAGAGCCTCATAAGATTTCTAATTGTCATATCAAAAGAAGCACACGAAGATAATCATTATTCATAACTCCCTTTGCATTTTGCACTGATCAAAACCATCTCAGCCGTTCTATAGTAAGTCGTCAGAAAGAAACTTCATAACATACACAGAGTATGGATAAAACATAGCGAATTTAGGATGAGGTGGTTTCAGACATATTTAGGAATTAGGTAGCTACCTGATTGTCAAATTTGTGTTTTAAGATAATAATGTAGCAGTGATTTTTGGTATAATGTACAATAATGAAACTGTGCACCCCATTGCTAATTTTTTCTGTCCTACTTTATTTTCACTCTCTCTGCCTGGTTACAAAGTCTCCCTTAAAAGTACTACTAATTAACCGTATACGTCCCAGATTGATTTTTTTGTTTGTAAAGCAATTTGATGTCATCCTTATTAGATAACCAAGTTTCCCAACAGCTCGAATTGTTAGGAAACGAAAATCTTTATTCATTTTTACATATTCTAACATCCCCTCTCACATGCAAGCGTCCCGCACGTGGAACATAATTAGGATATAAATGCCTCCATCGAGACTAGAACTCAGACCTTTCACAACCTGGAGCTCTGATACTATGTTAGATAACCAAGTTTCCCAACAGCTCGAGCTGTTAGGAAACGAAAATCTTTATTCATTTATTACATATTCTAACAATTCTGACATCAATAAAAGTTTGTATTTGGTACTTTGACAATAATTTTGCATCAACATCAATAACTTCTTTACAAATTGGAACTTCAGAGCATAGTCACGAAAGCTTTTGCTTTGTCACTAGCTAGTGACTGTCCCAGCCATTGGTCGTGGGGCACTAACCTCCCTCTATATATTCATGGCATTGTAGGCATCAACATGTGCACCTCATCTCTCCAAAAGTAAAGATCACTTGATTGTCTGTGCTCTTTAAATTAGCTTAGCTATTGACTTCATTCCAGTCTTACATCTCTTATCAAAACTTTCAGATACCCAAGCCTGTTCATCTGTTCTTAGCACTAATTCTCTCATATTTTCTGCTTTTAGCTGTAGTTGGAAATATAGAAAATGGCCGGCCCGCACCCTGTGATTGATGCGAAGTTCTGCATGTCTTACCCCGTGCACCTGATCTTGAAGCGCGAAAAGGGACTATTCAATAATTTCTCCTTCAGTTTCCTTGATGTCAATGGAAACCAACTCCTTCGAGTCAAGGAACATGAGAATTTTGTGAACGACGACTTCATCATTCTTGATGCCTTGGACTCCCCAGTCGTCACTATTCGCAATAAGGTGATGCATTTTTACTTTTTCCTCTTTTGGTGCGATCATACCAGCACTAATGTATCCGATCCCATTCGTACTTCTTCTCTCTCACTCTCTAACACAGGATGGTATGTGTTCAAATTGTGCAAAGGTATTTGCGTTTAAGGATATGTGGCGGGAGACGGAGGAGGAAACTGACTTTGATATTGTTGGTAATCCTCCTAGGGCCTTTAAGGGTGATGATACCATTGTAACTGATGTAAGAAATTGATCTGATCAGCTTTCATAATTTTTCTCTTAGTCTATCTAACCTTTGTTGGTTTGGAGGTTGATGATAAATGAATCACTTCTTACAGGCTAACAGCAACTTTTTGCGGGGTGGAGAATCAGTGAAAAAGGTTGGTCACAGATTAGAGTTCATCCAGGCATGGATTACGCTTTCATCGTGGCCTTAATCACGTTGGGTCCGGTCCCAAGTAGTAACAACGTCCTTTATGCTATTAACTCTGGTACGTGGAGTGGAGAAGCTGCTGCTGAAGGCCATGATGGTCCGTAATTTCCATGTTTTTTGTCTCTTGCAATCCAGATTACATAATCACTGAGCATCGATCCAAGTTTGAAGAACAATGCTTTTTTGCCACAATTCACTGTTCATCGATCCAAGTTTCACCAGTGTGAATGAATGAGGTGCTTCCTTACATTAATTTGAAGAACAATGCTTTCATCATTTTATGCGGATAAATCTTAAATTGATCAAAGGACCATTTGAACAACAACTAGCATACTTGACAAAAGGTTGCCGCTTGCTCGTCACCATTTAGGGGCCGTTTGGGGCGTGATTATTGCAAAACATCCAGACCGGATTCTGGATATCTACTGTAGTATCCAGGTGGATTTTTACATCCAGCTGAAACACCTCCTGAGGTGTTTCAGCTGGATATATAAAATATCCAGATGCTACAGTGTAGCAAAACATCCCATCTGGATGTTTTGCTTTTAATCACGCCCCAAACGGCCCCTTAATTGAGTTGGGCCCTCCCAGCCACTAAGTAACAAGCGCTCATATCAAAAGAATGCTCCTATATGTACCCCATTGAATCTCACTTTAACCAAAAATGAGAAAATTCAAATTTTTTTTTGTTACTCCAGTAAAAAGATTTTGTACTTCCTAGTCCCTACTTACCTCAGGAATACGACGGTTTCAGGCCTATGTGGTCTGTGAGGCATTCACGCGAGTGAGTGCCCAATCGGCAATTGACAGTTGTAAATGGTCATGAAACTGATCATAAATTCTCGCGTGGAATTTTGCGTTTTTTACCAGCGTCAATTGCTGATTGGGCATTCACACCTAACTGGATGAGTAGTTCGCCACCCAACAATTTAGCCAGCCCACCCTTTACACGGTCGGTGGATTTCGTCTGTGTATATGGGGGTGTGGGGTGGTAAACTCATGATCCATGGAAAATTAGTTGTCTCTAGTGTGTGCAGTTAGATGGCCTTGCGTCCAGTGAGGAGGCAGAGCCAAGATAGGACAGACAAGGCCAAGATGGAAGAGGTAAGGTGAGTAGTTTACGCTTTAAACAGCTGGTGCTAGTGAAGGAGGAGGGGAAGTAGGTTAGAGCTCTCTTATTTGCACTCTGGATCCCCTGTGAGTGCACTCACATGTTGGTACCTAAATAGTAAATAGCATCACATGCCATGGAACGAACGTGTCTTATCTTCATGGCATAACCTGCGATTGGGCACTTATCGTACATGTGAGTGCACAAACTGCTGTATGGTATTTAGCCGGAAATTGTATGGACTGTGATGCCTTATGTCCCTGTTTCTCAAGGTAATTTGACAGAATGTTAACTGCACGACTAAAAGCAATGGTTATCCTAATTAGCCACTCTCTTTTGAATATTTTCGTTGACTCACACAAATTAAAAGGCAAGGAGCTTGCTTAGAAGCAACATCGACCAACCAATGATGCTTAGTTAAAAGGCATTGCTTTCGCAATCTTATGTTTAAAACTAATTTAAAAGCAACTAAATATCATAAATGTCTTTCTGGAACTGACTAGGAAGAACACATTTAGGTGAACCCAAATAGTCCACCCTATTTAATTAGTCCTTTTTTTTTAATTTCAAAATGAACAAATGATGTCACATGGTACATTTGTTTTGATATAAATGTTCCATTTGGGAGTCGTTAACAGGTGATTGACCAAGGTTGTGACGAAATCATGATCTCAATCCAAATTATCTCTTACGTGTAATGGTTTCCTAGATATGTTAAAGTAGACAAGGCTGACCCTTTCATAAGGTTATGGACCTAGTATAAGAGGCCGTAACTAGCAACCCTTCTTTAGCACTTCAATCAATAAGCAACCACCCACTTTCTTGTTTCTTCCCCAGTTATCTTCCTCATGGCTGAAAATGTAGTAATTGGAGATGATTTCTGTGTGGATGGAACCCGGACTTTGATAATGAAAAAGAGTAGGAACCCTTTTAAGGCCACCCTTTTTCAGGTGCTAGAGAGCAACGGGAACCTCATATTCAAAGTGAAAGACACTGGCCGATGTTTCCAAACCAAGAGGACTCTATTCAAAGCTGATGATTCAGTGGTGTTAACCATGCGCCGGAAGGTACGAAAATCAGAAGGAAAAAAAAACACTGCTTTTTTCTCTCTTGCCGAATTTACAAGATCATTAATTTGCTGATAAAATTTCTCTACCAAAACCTCTTTCCTAACAAATGGTGTGCACTTTCATAACCTTTATTATGACTAGCTAGTAGATAACATGGTTAAGAATTCACTTTCTTTTTTAAGTTGATCAAGACAATTCACCAAAGATGGTCAGTCCACCAAGGCGACAGCTTAAAGAAAGAGGATGAAGTATGTGTACTAAGAGCTCCTAATCTGGTCCAGCTGAAGCAAAAGCTTGAGGTGTTCAAGACCACTAGTGCTGAAAAGAAGGCTCCAGACTTTCACTCGAAGTTCAATTGGAATGGCTCTGAATGCAAAGTTTACAGAGGCGACGTCATTGTAGCACATGTATTTTACTCTCTCTCTCTCTCTCTCTCTCTCTCTCACACACACACACACACGCACTCTTTCCCCTACTCTCTTCGTCCCATATTAATAGCTCCTATATATGAAAAAAAATATTCGTCCCATACTAATAATTCCATTTAGTTCTATTTAATTAGATGGGTGCGTATAAAGTGATTCTACCCACTCAAAATATATAATTCATTCTTTTTATTCAAATGGATCAATTATTATTGAACAGAGGGAAGGTGAGTTAGCAGTAATTTTACCGGAGAATGAAAGACTTGGCCCACCTTTTAAGCTTCACTTAGATCAAATAGCATATGACTGCAAAATGAAATCTTAAGTGACCTAAATGTTCTCATTGGTAGTTTATTTCAAATTATTGATTTTAACATGGAATCACTAAGCAATGTCTGTTTTCAGAAGGATTGGCATGCAGAAGGGACAATTTTCTACCACTATTCATCAAATTACCTAAGCTACTTATACCCCCATGGCAAATGACCAGATACCCCTTATAAGTGAAAATAAAAGTTTCAATTATGAGGGGTATTTGGATTATTTTACGGCTCATGTGTGCCACTTCTCACATGGGCAATGGTTTCTTTATGGACAATGGTAGAAAAATTGTGTTTGCGGCAAAGATTATGAATGTTTTAGTCAAATCCTCAAGCTTAAAAGTTTGATATCTTCCTCATGGGCCTCTTGAATAGTTTTTTCTTTAAACATATATGGTGAATTACACCCTCCCTCCTGAATTAATAGTCCACAGTTTATCCAAATAAAGTTAATTTTTTCTATGTCCCAAGTGTCTCAGCTGATTATACGGGCCGCTCCAGCCTTTGGTAGGCTAGTTGGATCTCAAATCACATTGCACATAGTGTGAGGATGTGGTGTCTTTACCTGTCAAAAAGAAAAGAGAATGATTGTTTAGATATTTCATTATAGTGCACAGGATGGGTTTTGTTTTTGTGTCATACTCCCTCTGGCCACTTTTAATAGATATAGTTGATTTTCAAATTAGTTCATTTGAAAATCAACTATATCTATTAAAAGTGACCGGAGGGAGTAGTTGTTATAGTGCTTAAGAACTTGGAAGCAGCAAGTGATCTAGAATGTTTATTGACTACAAGTTTACAATGTTTGCAGGTCAAAAGGAAGTGCACATGGCGTGACTGTATTTTGGGAAGGAAAACCTTCGAGATTACAGTTCAACCAGAAACAGATTGTGCTTTCATTGTGGCATTAGTGGAAGTATTCTACGAGAGTCCACACTGGTCCAAACTTATAACTGGTGTAACTCAAAATGTTATTGGTGCAATACCTTTTTCTTGATGGAAACTTGACTGCAAAAAAGAACTATGGTTCAATATGAGCATTCAAATTAACTCCACCTCTTTTTAGCCAAAAAGTTCTAACTTATTCGGCGTGCGTGATACATGTACTGCCGGATCCAGAATTTTCGAAGAGGACAGTCAAAAATTAAATTTATCAAAACATAATTTTTCAGAAGTGACTACAAAAATGATACGTATGTATCAAAATTTATCCATTTTGATGAAAGAAACATACAACCAGGGACAAAACCAGGATTTCATCTGCAAGAAACGAACTTTTTACAAATTAATGTCAACTATAAAGTTCAATAATCGTAACTTTAAAATCAATATATAAAATAACTTTTTGTAACTACATTGTTTTTCACCAATTTCCTCTTACAACTAACTTTTTGTAACTGATTTTAGTTCATTTGGGATTGCTAATGCATACAGGTACTATTGGACGGAGGGAGTATATGTTCTCCCCCAATCTTCTCAACTTCATTAAGTGCTTTTTCTTTGTCACTTGGTTCTAATGAACTGCCTATTCAAGCTCTTCCCTTGGATTTTTTTATGTTGGTGCAAATGGTGTTAGAACTTGGGAGAAGAAAATGCAAAGATTATGATGGAATTATCTGCTAAGTACGTGGCTTTTAAGTGAAGGTTGCCTCGGTTAGTCATAGAGCCAAGGAGATGTTTTCAGGCTCGATCATACAATGTCCGTTCAAACTATTTTATGCGTCTTTTCATCACTGCGTTCGAACCCGTCCGAACTCAAAGTGGACAGTGTGAAATACACGTACTTGTCCATTCAAACGTACAACTACATTAGTTATATGCATCCGGAAATAGTTTTTACCTATTCACACTTTATTCTAATACTTCAATTAAACATTCAAATTAAATTCAGTGAAGTGTGTGTGCACTCAATTTACCTTATCACCTTTATCTTCAATTGAGCATCTTTCAAGTCCTTTAAGATCTATTCTTCAAGATACTCATTCCGAAACTAGTGACTCAACCAAACCACACGGATTGAATCAATTCTTGTTCAGTTTTAACTCAAGACTTGGAAATTACATACAATAAAAGCATAGTTTTGTTCAAGATTAATATGCCAAGTCATTCAACTCAACATGTTTACACATTTTAATTGGGGTACCGTTCGATTGTTTGTTCCAATAATTATTCAGTACCTTCAAGCTTGTGGTGGATTAGTCTTAAAAAAACTTCAAATATCTTGTAGTGTGGCAAACTGTAAACAAGTCAGGGTGGATTATTGGAGTGACTTAAAATAAACACAATCGAATGGCTAAAGTAAAGGAACAATTTTATAAGTTTCTTATCACAAGGGCCAATGAAAATCAAGATCCCAAATAGATTTTTTTTAACGAAAGGGGGTTAAGAAGACCCCAACCTAGAACGGGATTTAATGTTAAAATTCATACATGATGAAGCTACTTCATCGTCGAAATGCCGTTGATTTTTGCAGCCTAAAAATCATGTACAAAGTCTGATTATTGGTGTTGGAGACTCTGGAGCCAGTGTGAAGGTGGAGCAGATCGATCTAGATCTGGAGATGTGGGAGGGGAAGGCTAGTGGGGGTGGACTAGTGGAGTGAAGAAGGAAGAAAAGGGGAGAGGTGTGTTTTGGACATTTCGTGCCACATGTGTGGCGCTTCCCATGTGCGTAGGTAGGGCCAGTTTGACGGATACATGTTGTACTTGTACCAGGCCATTTTTAACATTCCCGTATATTACAAGGCCTATATGATAAAAACTTTTAAATAATGCTTAATTTACGACGTAAATGGGCCTTCCAAACGGGTTTTAAAGGGACAAAATCTTAAAGGATGCGGAAAATAACCTCCCAAACAGCCCCTAAAATGCATTTGTTCACCACCCTATGGTCAAGCTAACCCTCCC
This sequence comes from Houttuynia cordata, assembly GCA_039654745.1. Classification (NCBI taxonomy): domain Eukaryota; kingdom Viridiplantae; phylum Streptophyta; class Magnoliopsida; order Piperales; family Saururaceae; genus Houttuynia; species Houttuynia cordata. The sequence goes on along the minus strand of CM077503.1, from coordinate 41,575,993 downwards.
CACCTATACACAGGCAGCGGGCAGATGTCTACAAATACACGGATGGTGGACATCTACCGACCATGTGAAGGGGTGGGCTGGATAATGCATGGGGTGGTGAATTATTCATCTTTCTTAAAAAAAAAACCTTTCCTTTTTAAACGAAGAAAGGAACACACACTTCTAATCAAGGTTTTAAAAATCGGCTCGGCCATCCACCTTGAATTCTTGCAGAGCAGGTCCAATTGAGTTCAACCGGGATGACCGGTTGCTGATGTCATCAATACAAAATGATGAAAAGAATATAAACATTGTCACAACAAAGATAATCGCATCAGATCAATGTATTTGCATCGAAACAAATATGCTTTAACTAAAACCTATAAGCCAGCATTTTCAATTGTTTCTCAATGGTCAATAAGAGGCAAACATGCCATGTTTTGTTCTCCTTTCCCTGACTACAAGAACGATCCTTATCTTTCCAAATAATAGTGAGCATCTCCCTTCACATCTTCAAGAAGGAAGAAACATCACAAGTTCTTGTGAATGGGAATAGTTCAAATCATTCATGAACTATCTAATCTAAGAAGATATTATTAAATCTTTGAAAGGAGATAAGAAGTTCAATACTTGAAAATATAAAAAACAAGGCAAACCATTCTAAGTATGTGATGTTGTTCAAATATGGAAAGTTTTTAAATCCAACCGGTCCGGTTTTTAAATCCATGCCTGGGAGCTAAAAATGGAAAGCATCATATGCTTGTCTTTGACGACACTTCTCTATCCGTTTTATTATATATGTTGAGAAGGTTCGGGCATACACATACCCCATGTTCTGTCATAGATTCTGACTATGCCCTTCTTCAACAACTGCAACAATCAAGCAGCAAATTGAACCTGTTCCTTCTTTCCACTGTCTTAAAGGCATGTGGAAGGCTCCATGCTATTTTCATAGGACGGCAGGTGCATTCGATCATATTAAAACGTGGGTTGTGTGGAGATGCAGTTTTAATGACTTCCCTCCTGGGTATGTACTCTAATTGTAGTTTCGTCGAAGAAGCACGTCGAGTGTATGATGAAATGCCTGTGAAAGATGTAATTTCGTCGAATGCCATGATCACTGGCTTGTGCCATTGTGGTCTAACTGCCCAAGCACTGGAACTGTTTTGGCAAATGAAACAACGGGATTTAGGATCATGGAATTCATTGACTTCAGGGCTTGCGCGATGTTCAGATGCCGCAGAGTCTTTGCTCTTCTTTAAAAGGATGATGCAAGAGGGAGTGAAGGCGGATCTTACGACGATGGTCAGTGTGGTTTCAGTCTGTGCTCATCTTGTGGCAGAAATTAATGGGAAACAAATTCATGGTTTGCTTGTTAAACAGGGTCTTGAAAAGCATGTTCCAGTGGGAAATGCCCTTCTGGATATGTATGCAAAATGTGGTTGCATTTGTGATGCACGCTTATGTTTTGACAATATGCCACTGAAAAATGTGATTACATGGACTTCGCTTATAATGGGTTATGGGAGGCATGGTCTTGGATTAGAAGCTCTAAAAGTGTTCGAGCACATGAAGGTGAACGGTTTTATACCTAACAAGTTGACATTTTTGGGTGTACTATTCGCATGCACTCATGCTGGTCTTGTACAAGAAGGTTGGAATATTTTCGATGCTATGATTCATACATACTTGATTATTCCTACAATGGAGCACTATACATGCATGGTGGATCTCCTTTCCCGAGCTGGATGTCTTGACGAGGCCCTCAAATTCATTGAATCCATGCCTATTGAACCAGATCCGAAGTTGTGGACTGCTTTGCTTAGCTCTTGTGTTCTCTACAAGAATTCGAGCCTCACAAGGTATGTTGGCGAGAAAGTGCTCCAACTAAAACCTCAGAGTGGTGCCTACATGCTTCTATCTAACTTCTATAGTAGAGCTGGGGATTGGGAAGGGGTGGCCAAGGTTAGAAGATTAATGCTTGAGCGAGGGATGAGAAAGGAAAACGGAAGATCATGGATTGAGATAAATAAAACTGTTCATGTCTTTGAGTCAGGAGATAAGTCTCATCCTCAACATAAATTGATCTATAACTATTTGGAGGGTTTGGTAGTAAGAATTAGAGCTGGTGGCTATATTCCCATTACAAGCTTGGTTGTGCAGAACGTGGATGACTACACAAAAGAGGAGCTCATTCTTGGTCATAGTGAGAAGTTGGCACTAGGGTATGGGCTTATTAGCACACAACCTGGGACTAAACTAGTAATCATGAAAAATCTACGCATGTGTATAGATTGCCATGAGGCATTCAAGTTCATATCACAGATTGAAGGAAGAGAGATTGTAGCAAGGGATTCCAAGCGCTTTCATCAATTCAAAGCTGGGATATGTTCTTGTATTGACTATTGGTAGAGGTGGTCAAAAGCAAAACCTCCGTTTTTTTGTAGAATCCAGTAAAATCTCTTTTGGTTATATAGTATTAATCGAATCCCTACTATATTTACCTGTTTTATAAATGGAAGAGGGATTACTAAGTTAGCTAATAGGATGTCTGTTCTTGTGAAAGCATCATGCGGTCATGCTGATACAAATTCATATAATAGCATTTTTTATACATGTATAATAGCTCTTCTTAATGTTTTTTCTTTCTTCCGGGAATACATTGAAATGGATTAATAATTAATTAGTATTTGATCTTTTCTTTCTATTATCACCTCTATGAACCCGTTCCCTGCCTATCATGCTCACGTTCTAGAATAAAAAGAAGAAAACTTCCTTAGCTATCATCTTGATCGGCCTCAACTAGTGAGCACAGTATTGTTTTCAATTAGTGGAAGATGCCTTGGTTGGGATCAAATGGCTCTAGGTCTCTTTTCCAATTCTGATATCAAATGGCCTGGAGAAACTAGATGCATTAGATGGTTTCGAAAGTCCACGGCTAGAAGTTAAACATGATTAGGCCACAATGTGTTTATTTCAAGTATTCTTTTTGGTGAAGCTTCGCAAGTGTATTCGTTGTAAATCTTCCCGGGCGTTGATCACCAACAATTGCTGACGCACTGTGTTGTTGCTTATGGCTGTTGCTATTGCACTACAGTGTGCGCCACTGATCCCAAGTAATCAAAGGGATTAAAATCTCCATCAATGTCATATTACACACGATAGCCATCACTCAGTCACTTCATACAATTCGCAGCCTCACGAGAGCTTTCACCACCACGCCAACCGGTGGATAGACCTAAGGGCACCAATGCATCTTTGGGCTGGTAGTAAACCAAGCTTGTTACACTTATAAGACGAGTAAGTACGCTAGTTGACATTAGGATACAGGAGACTGGTACGGTATGCTCCAGGTGCGGAGGTACAACAATTCTCAAATAAATAGGGAGATAGGGTATTAGAATATTAAGTTTTATACATACTTGGATACATTATAGGTTAGTTCTTGCACTAAAATCTTAATTACAATGGAAAATATTGCCACTTTTAATTAATATTTGCATTACTTAATAAAGATTTGATCAAATAATGTATAGTTCATGTCCTATGGGGACACGCATACAATAAGTCAGATTTAAACCGAATAAAATCGATGAAAGTACCAAAAACATAATTTTATGTTTTGGATAGTAAATTTTGGGAATCCAAATATATTGAAGTAGCCGAAACTCCTCATGTGGGAGATTCGGTGATTTAGGCAGAATTTGAATCTTCCTTCCGTAGATTTTTCAATTCTGTTGAATCTATACATCCAAACACAAAAACAGACAGAATGGACAGATTTGCGCCGAATCCTTTGTCAATTTACTGTCGATTCCGTATATAAACAGCCCAATGGAATGGAATGACCTTAATCAAATCAAACTTCCAAAAAAGGACATTAATAGCCTAATTTATTGTCAACGACCTTCTCTTCCATAAAATTACAATCCACCTCCTCAGGTTCTCGCCTTCCTCGGTTCCCTCTCTCTTCCAAAGTCTTTCGAAGACGACAACAAATACGGACATGGACACAGCTCCGCCTTATCCGGCGAATCCGTCGCCGGCGATTCCGGTGGACCTGATCATCTCCAAGAGCCCCCTCGATCTAACGCGCCGCCGCCTCACCGTCCGGGACGCGGACGGGAACCTCCTCTTCAAGGCCCGGCCCTGGTTCCACTCCGACCGGATTTCTCGCCGGGGTTATAGGGTCCTGCTCGACCCCGAGAACAAGCCCCTCGTCTCCCTTTTTCGCAGCCCAGTGAGTTGAATCCCTCTTCAGTCTTGCCCAATCGTCTTCTGAGATTTTGATTTTCTCAGGGACGAAAAGTCGGCGTCTTTCACCTTCTTTTGTTCAAACGCCACTGCAATTTATCCAGCAAGAATTTGATTAAAAGTTGCAAAATTTAATCTATATGTAAACAAAGAAAGAAAATTTCTACATTTGATTATGACTAGTATATTAGTATAGGGTTTTTTAATGTTGTATTAGTAGATGTTATGAATAAAGATATTGTAATTTGTGAGTAATTTTATTCAGTTTCGATGTTTTTTTTATAACTGAGTATGTTTAATGCTCAGTGTTCCTAGCTTGCAGTATGCTCATATTGTAGTTTGTGAATAAAAAGTTTTAAATTTTTAGATGGTCTGTATTTAACTTAGTGATCTAATTAGTGCGTTGGGAATTTGCGATTACACTAGCTATAGATTGTAATTTTGGTTTCATGGGACGTCAAGTGATTTCTTATGGCCTTAGCAACAGTAAGGAAAATGTAAAAAAAGCAAAGATTGTATTTGGTGCCTGACTGTGATACTCTTTAGTGTTTGTTTCACTTGGTTTTAATAGTCATATATCGTGGAGAGAGATGTCATCCACCAGGAGATGCGCCAGACACTCAAATTGGGCCACCTCTCTAAGGTCCCAAATGCGCGCACACTGCTTGATGGAGTTTATAGCCTTGTGGAGAGTATGTACCTGATGCTGCTATGCATTCAGTTTTGTGCGGTGCTATTTCGAGTCTTCGAGTCTAATACATATTGGATGCCAGATAGTTTTAAAGATTTCTACTTAAATAGCATAGTTTTTAAGATTTCTACTTAAAGGGCCTGTTTTTTAAGCAATTTGATTATCTAATTCTCTTCCATAGAAATTGAGTTTTACTTTGTCGCAATTCTATAATGTTTTTTGCACAACCGCTTTTTGCTAATGCTGCTTTTAGTAACTCTTGTTGTGGTTGATGGACTATATGATATAGGATGGTGAATGGCAAGGGTACAGAGGGGACAATAATGAGTCAAAGGATTTGATCTTCAGGGTTCAGAGCAATTTGCATTCTCATATGAGAACAGAGCTAGAGGTGTTCCTTGTTGGCGACAATTGTTGCAACTCGACATCTAACTTAAGGATCACTGGTAGTCCTCTCCAGAGGTCATGTACTATATACAAAGACGATTCCATTTTAGCACAGGTACTGCATCCATAACTACTAGTATCATCTGATTACCATCATGTGGTTTCTGTCAAATTTTCATCTACCTCACCTTTTCTTCATTTATGATTCTTAGTTCTGTAGTCAAGTACTTTCTGTAGATGTGATATTTAACTCATTTTTTTTTCCTTTTTATTTTCTGAAGTTCGTGTAATTGACTTTTCCCCTAGAATTCAGGTAGCTTGGTATGATCCACTTTTGTATAGTATGTAGATCCATACAGCATTAATCATCATCAGAATTGTATCTCCTTAGCTTGTTAAATATGCATATAAGTCCTTTAAAAGGAAGGGGGGGAATCTTTTTATGGCGAGACCAGGAAACAGGAAACATTTGCTGTGGTTGCCACTAGGGTAAAGGCTACTGGACCTGGTTAGTTAGATTTACTGATGTGTAATCCCTTCTGGTCCATTTCCTCATTTTGACTACTTCATTTGCATTTAATGAGTTAACAAAACGTTGCTAGTTAGGTCATTGCTCTGATTTTAGGTCACCTTGGTCAGCCATTGTTTCAAATTCGTCAGGGTTTGATTCCCTGTCAGGCCGACTATGTGTATCTGTGAAACATTCTAGCTAACACAAACAGGGCATATCTGTGTCTCTTTGTTATGTTACTTGTGCTTGTGCGTGGTGTCTACGACATATTTTCTTGTCCTATGTATCTTTCTTTCCATCATCACTAGCGAAGTAAGTAAAAAGTACTCCTCCTGTCTCATATTAATGTCGTATTTGGTTTTTCAAAATGAAAATTAGTTCATTATGAAAAAACAAATAAGACACCTAACGTGGATAGAGGCAATATAACTTATTAGGTGCATTTGTTTTATAGAGACTACTGGTACTTTACAAGATTGGGAAAGTTTTTAAAAAACAAATAGGACACTTGCGGAGGGAGTTTTACTTACCAGGTGTATTTTGTTTTATACAGACTAGTGCACTTTACAAGCTTGGGAAAGTTCTAGTGGGAAGACGTAGATTTCGGCTTACAACATATCCGGGAAGCGATCACATTCTGCTTGTTGCTTTGCTTGTTATATATTTTGACGCAGAGACATAGGAGATACTGTTTCAATTCCCATCTATGCATGCTTATTCTTGTAAGATTATGTCAGCCTCACAGCTTCTTGTAAACACTGACTAGTCTGTATACACAATGAAAGAATACGGAGTTGCTGGAGAAGAAAGTCTCCATAGTTGATGCATTTTAGTCTATAGACTGACTCCAAATTTAATTAATACAGCGAATCTTACTCAGCTTGTGCGAAAAAAAAAAGAAAGAAAGAAAGAAAAAGGAGGAAACAGTGAGTTTGCGATGATGGGAGTGCAACCTGGTGGTCACTCCCTTTTGTTCTCACACTTTTTAAGGAAATCTGTTCCAAAGCAGCAATTTTTTACTGCGCTACCATATGGTTGCAGAGTGTCCTGGACTCCTGGTGGGCTTGGCTGGCCCAGCCTGCCTTGGGCAATGTTAATCTTTTTTAACATTTGTTAAATTGACTCCAAAAGAAACACATTTATTACATATAATGTCCTCAATTTGTCATTTTTTTAGGTTAACCAAAACAAAACGTCAAATAAGATGTCAAAAAAATATCCCGAAAAGAAAAAGGAAAAGAACAACACATTAACCTCTTGTGCTTTCTCTCTCTCTAAAATACGCACACACACAGGCTCTTAATGAAGTCATAAACACACGGTGAAATGTCGCTGGAAAAAGAAAAGGGAAAATAACATAATAAATTATCAAAAAAAAATTATGAAAATGACACACTGAAGCAAATATTTGCAAAATAGGGTATCTGACAAGCCACGCAGGTGCCTGCGTGGCTTTTTTTTTAAAATCAAACCAAAAGGCGTCGGTTGCTCGGTTAACAGTCAACCGACGCCTTTTACTGCCTTATGATTTATCGTCCCATTTTAAATAGGCAGTCACTTTAACGATACATATCTCTCTCGTTTCTAATTCATTTTCACTCTTTTTTTTTCATTCTTCCTTATTTTTAGTGCTTTTTCTAATCATTATGATATCACAAAGATATTGAGCCATCACATACCATTTATCGTAGTTTTTGTAGTATTTTTTTCGATAAATAGCATGTGATGGATCAACATTTTTGCGATATCATTATGATCAGAAAGACCACTAAAAATAAGGAAGAATGAAAAAAAATGGGCGAAAATGGATAAAGAATGAGAGAGATATGCATCATTGAAATTTGTCCCACTAAAATAAATTTGTCCCATTTTAAATGGGTGATAACTTCAATGATGCATATCTCTCTCATTCTTTATTCATTTTCGCCCATTTTTTTTTTCATTCTTCCTTATTTTTAGTGGTCTTTCTGGTCATAATAATATCGCAAAGATGTTGATCCATCGCATGCTATTTATTGAAAAAAATACTACAAAAACTACGATAAATGGTATGTGATGGCTCAACATCTTTGTGATATCATAATGACTAGAAAGAGCACTAAAAATAAGGAAGAATGAAAAAAAATTGAGTGAAAATGGGTTAGAAATGAGAGAGATATGTATCGTTGAAATGACTGCCTATTTAAAATGGGACGAAAAATCATAAGGCAGTAAAAGGCGTCGGTTCAATCGACGCCTTTCTCTTTTAACGAGAGGCGTCGGTTCAACCGACGCATTTTGGTTTGGTTTTAAAAAAAAAACCACATAAGCACCCGCACCACGCGGGCACCTGCGTGGCTTGTCAGATACCCTATTTTGCAAATATTTGTTACAGTGTGTCATTTTCATAATTTTTTTTAACGATTTATTATATAAATTCCCCAAAAGAAAATCCCAGAGAAAGGACTACATGTGCGCATATACACCTTCTCGTAAGAGCAAAGAAACTTGCAGTGGACGGGGCTGCACGGCTACTTGCTTCGAGTTATTGATTACTCAATTTACAGCCATGTAACTTGTTAGCTGTTCAATCTCAACAAGTTCAATAATGAAGTTAGGGTGATACTTTTCAGCACCTCAAAATCTCTCGTTAACACCTACTTTCATAAGAAGGGTTGGAAAAATGTCATATTTTCTAGCATGCTTACTAACAATCTAATGTTACGTATTGACAATAGATGTCGACAGATAAAAATCTCACTATTTGACAGTGACATACCACCGACAAAAATAACAACCATTCTATTAAGTTCAATCCGGCGGTAGGGGTTCACCTTTATATACATGACAGCCCTAACAACAAATCTTGAATGAGGATAGTGTGGTGTTACTCAGCAACTATAAAAAGAATTGGCTTCTACCAAGCATGTGATGTTACTGAGAAAAACTGGGGAGAAAAGTATCACCCTAAAGCTATCTGGCTCCCCTCCATCTCGTCTGTTGAACTTATAGCTTCAAAGATCGAGACCACTCACATAATGAACCATAAAGCAAATTACACCCAGATTTTGTTGATCACTTAGACGGTGATCCCGTCCAGCAGTCTTCGTCCCAACCCCGTGGAATGTGTAATTGAGGTACATATGGATTTAGGAAACATGAAAAACTATTCCTATGCCCTTCTATTTGTTACATTGTGTTGTCAATTTGTCATGCCAAATGCATCAAAAAGTTTAGTTCTCATTTGGTGGTCATAAACAAACCTATTAGTCAAGAGTTCAAGATGTTTCACACGTTCCATATCGCATCAATCCAAGCATAAAATGTACTCCCTCTTTTCACTTTTAATAGATACAGTTTTCTTTCAAATGCACCACAAATTTAGTGTATTTAAAAAAAATGGTATCGATTAAAAGTGACCAGATGGAGTAAGTAGTACATGAAAAGTATACTTCTTGAAGACTTTTTTTTTTAAAAAAAAAGCCCCGATGAGAAACTTCTAGCTTTAATAATAAAGCCACCTCTTTATATTAAGCTGATGCGATCACTTGTCTACAAAAGAGGATAATAGAAAAATGTGGAATCATTTAAAAAAGTTTAGTTAGGCTTAATTGTACCATAATGCGCGTTTTACTTTCTTGATTCTAAAAGGTTGTATAGTAGTTCTTATTGTAAATTTCATACAATGTGCATTTAATATGCAGGGAAAGTAACTATTGACAGATCCTTCTTTTTGGTGATCGGTAACTAGTGAGTAGTCCTGTCCCATCCCATGAACACCCTGGAAAGGGGTAACGGAAGTTGACATGTTGGTCACCCTTTATGGTGTGCCTCAGGGCGAGTCTGTGTCATCAACAGCCGGCAATTTTCGATCATGTTTACCTGCATTCCCAAAGAACTTGTACCAGAAAGACTAGACGAGCTTCCATCTTGTAAATGAAATTCAATTGCCTGAGTTCTTTGCTGCAAGCTTAAATTAGCCTCTGCCTACCAAAATCTTGGACACAATCTGTAACTAAATCCTACTAACATGGCTAGGCCACTTCCACTTAAAAAAATCTTGGTAAGGTCGTGTTAGAAAGAAACAGAAAAAAGCAGCCAAAATTGCTGTAGCAGCATATGATTAACTAGGGAGAAAATTACTCTTACAAGTTTGATGAACACCACCTAATTTTTCAAAAAAGGTTGATGAATACGCGTTTACCTTTTTGCTAAGAGGGAGGAGATTGATAACCAAATCCACTCATTTTATTGTATTTAATCTTTAACCATCCTGCAAAATCCAACTTTAAAATTTTGTGAGATACTTTTAGAGAGAGAGAGAGAGAGATTCCAACGCTGGAGTTTGCTCTTTCTCTTTGAAGTGTCTTATGGCAAGCACTCCTAATTAACCTCTTGTCGGCAGAGTTGATCCAAAATTTATTTCCATTTGGGACTTATAATATGAAAGATTTCTTTCAACTAATATCATGTCTTCAAGAATGTGTGGCATACTAAATTTGACATAATCAACATTTAACAATCATAGACGTGCTGCTGCAAATATGCCTCTAACCTAATTAAACTACCTGCACATAAACAAATATACAGATAATTATTAACTGAAACTTAAAGCTAGTTCTTACCGAGTAGAAAGGATCATGAACTTGTACTTCGTTGCTCTATTGCCACTGAGATACTTGTCCCAAAAATGGGTAGGGATGCGCATGATGGAGAAGAATGGCACATGAAGAACTAACTAACCTCGTAAATTCTCAAAAGATTATATTTATAGAGAGAGGGAAAGATAGAGATAGATAAAGAGGGAGAACAAAAATGAAACCGTTAGGTAGATGCTAAGCACTGATTTGGTTCTAATCCAGCCATTGGAGATGTAGAAGGATTCATTTCATAAATAAGATACACAGAAAACTGAGAGGAAAGAGGATAGGAGGGAAGAGATCATGAAGAGGGAGAAATACTGTTAGAAGGTAGTGCACGTGCCCTACTTCTCCATCTTGCACAGCCCACCTTTGCCTCTCGGAGATGCATCAGCTTTTGCAACCTAATAAGAAGAAAGAGGTACCTCTAGCTCCCCTTTCTGTCATCCTACCCATCTCACATTTATAAGGGAGAAAGTGCCATCACCCATCTCCAATCCTGTCCAAAGTTATCACATGAGAGGGATGACAGACGAAAAAAGTTGGTGGTGATCAAAGGAGCAAAAATGCCCATAAAGTTATGACGGTGGAGATCACCGGATTTCAAGCCACTTACACCATCATATCTGATAGAAGTACTAAAACTTTGTAAAAAATAAAATATGTTTGGATAATTTAAAATAAATGCACCCTAAAAGTATGTTTCAGGCTTGAAAAATTTTCACACTAAAAGTTTTTGTACTTCTTTCACCTTGACGATTTTTCATCTTTCAGCAAACAAACGCACCCTATAGTTGGAAAGGCTCTTCACACTTTACTATATATCTTCTCTTACAAAAAAGAAAAAGTATTTGCAAACTCTTACCAAATGGATGTGTGTGCTTGTCATATTAATCTGTACTTTGTCATGTCGGACACTTATATTAGATACCTCTTCAAAGGGATCTCTCTCTGTGGATATGTTTTCTTACAAAGGGATCTCTCTCTGTGGATATGTTTTCTTACAGTTCAGTTTGCTAACAGGTACTAATGCTCATCATGTGGAGACAAATGTTTTATTAGGTTTATAGCTTCACTCAGTGGAAGGGTTTAAACTTGGGATAAATGTGGTGGACTGTTGTGAATAGCTAGTATACAGTGCAGATAGAATTCTGCTTAACGACCTCTTTCCTTGGGAAAGACACCCATGCGAATTTGTGTAGTATTTGGTACAACAAATGGTGTAGTATGGGAATAACAAATGTTAATTGTAAACAGTTCTCTAATGCAGCCTTTCTCTTAATTAAATACTTATATTTGCTTTAAAAGAGCATGGTTTGGAGAAAATGAAGTTCCAGCTGACTCATGCGGTAGAACCAACATTGTGGACCACAGACTGAGTAATGTTTAGAAAGAGAAATATGAGAAAGGTAAAGACAATGAAGAAAAAACAGTTGGCAAGTTCTCACTAGGACCAAAGACATGGAGAATATAAAGATAACTTTTAGTACTCCCACAATGTCCTTGTTGAAGTTAAGTTTGAACGGTTATACGATACCCTGTCACAAATATGAGAATAGACTTTTGAGCTTAAAGGGCAAAAAAAATATGGGGTAATTAGAGTAAGATACAGGATTAGTGTAAGTCTAGTTAGTATGCCCCTTGGCTCACACGCATTGGCGTAACACTGGAAGCCATGATCTGTTGGATCTCGATCCATTGGCACATGTTAAACTGATCTTGCCATGAGCCAGATCGCGTGTTAACCTCTTTCTTAGTGTATAAGCTGTTAATCCCTCCCTCACCAGATCAATTTTTTTGTGCAACGGAGTTGATCAATCAGCTGTGGTTGAAAAATTGGGGTCCATGCATGAGGTCATAGTTCGGACAAAAAACGAACACAGTGGGCTCGAGCCGCTCGACATGTTCACAAATTACTATTCCCATTTATGGTCATATAGGACTCTAATTTTTTTTATAGATGAACATAGATACAATCATGAAAGGAAAAATAAATATATAATTATTATATAATTAAATACAGAAAAACAAAAATTATATAGTCAAATAGATACATACTCAGGTAAACATAGTTAGCCAAAAAAAAGATTAAGACTCAGATAAACGTGGACGTAGACAAGGCTTTGTCCTACTATCTGTCCGTACTTTTGAGGTCTTCACAAAGTGTCGAGGATGTTGCGGATGTATGCCGTATTGTTTGTGGACAGCTCAGCCCTAGATGAGAAATTTGCTCTCAATAGCTAGAACTGATGGGAAAGGCTATGTCGCTGCCATGCATGAAGATACTATAAAGAAATGACTCCTGTGAGTATGCGATACGGCTCATGCTTGTCGGGGTACACTGCCGCGTGAATCATGAGCCTTGGGATCTCGATCCAACGTTTTGGATCTGAATTAATCTGACTACTTGCTCACACCAACAATAGTGACTTTTCCTTAAAAATTATCAAGGATGAGACTCCAGAAAAACTTATAGTTAGCAAATTGGAATGTTTTAGCAATATTTTGTATACATATCAATATGCTATGTCTACGAATTTTTAATTTTTCCAAAAAAACTAGTTTTAGTATTTTGTAGTTCATATTTTAAGTTATAATTCTTCATCTGTTTAACAAATATATATACATATATATAGATAACTGATAAAAAATACAAATATATAAGAATATGAAACGCCAGGAAAAAACATATATATAATTTTAGGCTTTTTAGAACACTTTTGCCACAAGGCTCGGCTAGTTAAAATTGAATACAACTACAAATTAAATTAGCTAGTTGTATTATGTGTCTAGATAGTCTAATGTACAGCCTTGAGAAATATCGTATTCATAAGTTTTACTAGATATATAAAAAACCGACAATTCTTTAAAGCATGAGCCTCGACAATAATTAGATTATATAAAACAGAAGATAGGTAGAATTATATTCGCTACTTTATTTGGTAATTTTGTTTTCTACCATTTATTAAACTCTTCCTCTTGGCCGCCGCCTCCCACATCTTAATTTCCTTTCTCATGAATATGATGAGCTAAAGCATGTGTTAGTTGAATGTGAAATGGTAGCCAAATGCAAAAGTTCGTTGCCATCTAATCAATGTCGTCTTGTCTTAGGATGATGATTCCCTTCTTTGTTGATCAATCATTGGCTACTTATCGTTGTAGGGACTTTGTTTCCTGCAGCTTCCAAATGTTTATCATCCAACTCCAATCCACCTCATTTCCAATTACTCACAAAAAGTTGTTAGCTCACAAGCAACTCTTTTGAATAAGAAGTTTACATGAATAAACCCAGATGGGCGTTCTGTAGATTGACCTAATTGTGGCCATGAACATCCAGGTTCGAGTTAATCTCACTACTGAGGTAGATCTAGAAGTATTTACTGGTGTTTTTAGTTCCTCACCAGCTTAGTACTTATATTTCTAGTAGATTTTAAACTAGATTATTGAATACGATCTGAATTTGTACACCTATAAATTTTTCATGGACAAATATTTCTAGTTTGTTGGGATATTTTAAATCTTCTTCCATTGTAAAAGAGATATTAGTTACTTAAGCTAGCTCCATGGGTGGATGCTATTATGAAAGTTGAAAAACTAGCCAGCGCTTGAACTTTCAGTTCGGGCTAATGCATTGTAGAACCCTGGCCAGTTAATTAGCTCAATATCTAACAGGAACGAAATCCACCTTAAAGTTAAAAATGCTGAACACATAAAATGACATGCATAGCTTATTCTCATATGAAAACTATGGTATGGATTAGTTTCACGAAGAAAAAACGTTCTCACCACATAACAATATATCCTTTTGTAATTGCAAAATCGTGACCATCTCTAATATTTGCACATTGTTGGCATATTAGCTTAAATTGGGTACATCTTAATCATGAATTATGATATACAGAAATTTCAGCTACATGATATTAGCGAGTGCCTGAATTATTTTTTTGATAATTGAGGGGTGCCTAGATCATTGTGACTTAACTAGAAGTGCAGGACAACCGGCCTCTTAGAGCACCGTATCTGGCCACCAATGCTCTCAAGCATGTGCAAGGCAGCCATCATTCACACTGGTAAATTGGGATATAATCCCAGGGTAGCCAAAAGTGTGGGGGTTCGAACTTAGGACCTCTTCTTTAGGTTGTTAGAGGGAACTTCCTTAGTTCAAGTTCTTACCAAAGCGAAGTCTTTCATTTTTATAGCATGCTTTGTTGGGGTTTATGCCTTGAACTCCTATGGAGGAGAAGAGGCATGGTGGAAGAAGAAGAACCAGTTGGAGAAAGAGGATGACACAGGGAATGAAAGTGGACAGAAGACTCAGCAATAAACCAGTCATTTTCAACAGTTCACCGGAAGGGTTATTGAAGTTGACAGAAGGTGCAGCGGTAGTCCGGTTCTGGCTAGCAGTAGACCAGTTACATTAGCAGTAGATCAGTCCCTTTTTAGAAACTTTAATATGTGTGCAGAAAAACTTCTATTTTGAGGTGGATTTCTTTGGGATTCTTTCTCCTATTAGGATAGGGGACTTATGGACGTCTAAATGGGGGTTCTAAGGCTTCCAAAGATGGATATATAAGGGTTCTACCGAGTAGGGATAGCTTGAGATGGGTTGTATATGGGCATTAAGTGAGAATAGCCTATGTGTAGAGGTTTGGGAGAGACACAAGGTGTGCATAACATGTATTAAACCTTGTTTACTTTGTTTTCTCTCAAGATATGGCTCTAAGATTAGAATGTTGAGAGGCTTGCAGCATGAGACATGTTCATGTACAAGGTTGAAGAGAGGGCTTGGATATTACAAGTATTTGTATTTTAAGGGGATATGAGAAATTGAGAGCATTATTGTTGTACTCTTATTTCTATAACGTAGTAGAAGGAAATTTTTTCTTGATGATAAGGCGGTGTTAGCCGAACTACACCAAATTGCCCGTTGTGTTTATTATATGTGTTTCTCTTGTATTGATTTCTCAGGTTTTTTTATAGCTTCGGTCTTCCAATGGGTTAAAAACCCAACATGCTTGCCCTTGTCTTCCCCTTGTGAAGCATAAATGAGTATTTATGTGCAAAGGAAAAATAATATGCATAGTTAGCCCTTCCCAAATGGCAGGAAGGCACACATTATGTTCATCTACCCAAGAAGTTTGAAAAATTGATAGCAGACCTCTAGTAACTTGAAATTTATTTTTTTGGAGTTTTCTATGGCCAATTCATATATAGGTATTTATAGCCTAATTTTCAAGAGAAAGTGGGTAACTAATATGAGCATGAGAATTTTAAATGACATTGTCTACTGGTAAACATAATTCAATGCAAGCTTGCTAAGATTGTAGAGAGCTCATCTCTCTCACATATTAGAACCTATCATAGGCTTAAGCCTTTGGGATTCATCTCAAAGCGAACACGTATTCACAACGATTACCACCACGTTAGGAAGGCACGATTATTCTGCCTCATTATTTACATGATGCGCAGCAAGTTTAATTTGCTTGAATTGAAGAAGCATTGCTCATACTCATTATAGAATGCAATACTTGATTTCAGAAACTGAATTGTTGGGACGGTACAAAAATTAGCTGGATACATGCATATACTATGCATGTAATATGGTACGTACAGAAACTGGCTCCAAGTCCTTCCAGCCACAGAACGTGCCTAAAGTGCCTTAATTGGTCACATGGAACCCGGAAAAGCCACCAAGAAGGTCCTTTCCTCATGAAGATGGTGGCCTCCTTAAGACCATACCACTTGTGTCATTATGTGGAAGACATTCATTCAATATTGGATAAGTTATGCTCGCCCGCTAGCCATTAGTTTGAGATCCGGTAGCACACGTCAATTAATCCACAGTGGAAGGGAAGAGTTCAAACTTCAAAGCTCAAACATGCCTGCTCCCTGTATTAAAACATGTCGTTAGCTTGAAATCCAATGCCCCAGGACAGGCCGCATGCCGACGCAAGCGAGCTGGGGCTCATGCTTTCGGACGCTCATTGTCCTAAGCTTTACAGGTTGCATTGTGTATGGTGTTTATGGGAAGCCACTTCGTACAATCCATTATCTCTGTGTTATGACTATTTTAAAGTGCACTTGCCGTGTGACTGGGGAGGTATCGATTTTGTCGGATGGTATGCTGCTATATAAAGGATGCCGGCTTGTGAGTTAGGGAACCTTTTCCATGGTTAGTGGAGTAGGTCCTCTCTAATTAGCATTGCACTTGGAATTATACAACATTAAGGAGTCATTTGAGCATGAGTAGATTCCCATGTTCACCAGACCAATGCAAGTGGAGTTCGTAAACAAGACAATGTAAGAATGGATCTTGCATGTGCTTTGTGGGATAATTTGGCCTACTTATCACCTTTAAGCTCACCTCTTTAATTAGATCAAGCCAAACTTACCTTATAAAATTGGGTACGGCATCATGACATTCCTCTCTCTAGGAGATTCTAGCAACCAATGTTTAAAAACTCAAGACTCGGACTCGACTCCAATGACCATGGAGTGGAGTCGACTCAGAGTCTTAATGGAGTCATTTAGGTCAAGTCTTCAAATTCTTAGACTAAAACCACAGGCTAGATGGACTTTCATAAATAAATAAATAAAAATAAAACTAGAGATGCTTTTTTTTTCTGTATTCACTTCAACTCTCT
Source organism: Houttuynia cordata (assembly GCA_039654745.1). Taxonomy (NCBI): domain Eukaryota; kingdom Viridiplantae; phylum Streptophyta; class Magnoliopsida; order Piperales; family Saururaceae; genus Houttuynia; species Houttuynia cordata. Next base: position 41,558,908 of record CM077503.1, on the reverse strand, counting down.
AATCTCCACAACAAACTAGCATTAAAACAAAGTTATATTCAAGCAAGAAAATTTGATAGTTTCTAACCAACTATAAGAATGTTATAAGTTTTTTATCATAAGAAAAAAATGTTAGTTGTTGATGAAAAATAAAAACTTCCCATAAATGGCCATCGACCTGGATTGATGACTTGTCCGGTTGGACCATGGTCAAATCGGATTGACCTGGTGTGGTGTATGAAGAGCGAAGCCTACCTTGCATATATGATAAATATAAATTTTATACAACATTATCATCAAAATACTAGTAGCTCAAGTGGTTAAAGCTTAGGCATTTGTATTCAAGCCTCCCCGAATCCCCCTAAGGATGGAATTTTTTTTCAAAAAAAAATATGTGAACTCCATGGAGTCAACCGAATCAGCGAGTTAGACCAGACTCGGGGAGTCGGCTCGGCGAGTCAATTGAGTCTACAACCGAGTCATACGAAATGGAGTCTGCACCCGAGTTTGAGTCGGTTTGCCAATGAGCCGATTTGACTTGGGCGAGTTACTAGAGTCAAAACCGAGTTTTTGTTCTATGCTAGCAACCATTTCCAAACACTGAAGTTGTTCTCGCACTTTCACTTATAATATGATGCTTACTTTCTAGGTGTACAAGATAGGTTGGCCACACTGCAAATCAGGTTAGAACTGGAAGCTTATATATTCGTTGCAGACTTGTCTAAGGAGTTGACACTTGACAAGCATCTTCACAAAAGTTGGTCAAAGTTTTCATAAACGTAGCAGTGATATATAATCCTTAGATATAATGATCGGCCTAATTAGGATTACTTTATGTGAAAGCCAAAAAAACGATCCACTAGAAAAAGCGAAATACAACTTCTTTTCAGCAAATTTGGGATCAGGTAGGAATCAGAATAATATTTAGAAATCATGTAGCTACCTTTGCTAAATTTATGAATTGCGATATTTAGAAATACCCCTTCATCAATCTTATGATAATGTGGAATCAAAGTTACAAATCTTATGAAACAACACTCTTATGATAGTGTACTACCAAAAAGCTATTTTTGAAACCATCCACTACCTGATTACTTTAGTTTCCATTCTCTCTCGACCTGATCATAAAGTTTTATACTCTTTTTTTTGGCGAAGGGTAAGCCAAATATAAAATCTGACAACCACGGAGACGGTTGCAGCATATGCCTTAGTGGAGGGCCCAATTTGAGCACATATACCTCACATTGAAAGTGGCATCACATCAAAAGTCAAATGCTTTTACGTTTTTTTTATTTTTTGGTATCTTTTCATTTGGCATTTCTAATAATTGTTCTTCTTTTGTGGTTATTGAGTATCAAATCATCTCATTATCTTACTAGAAAAGACTACTTGGTTTGAAATGTCATCATTAAGCAACAAATCCATAAGCAAATCCCATATGGGTCCCTGGCAGGTGTGACTAATGGCACATTTGCTTCCATGCTATTCATAATGAGAATTGAGAAACATTGGTTTCTAAAAAGCATGCCCATCAAACATTCCTTGTGCAAGGGTTTGTACAAATGAGATCATATGATCATGATCGGAAGCTCATAGCGCTCCATATTCAAGAAAACCGGCCTCTTAGAACATCGCACTACCCCTCCAATCCCCACAGGCGCATTAATGGCTCGCCACATCATACAAACCCAGTAAAGCGGTATAATACTGGATAGGTGAGCAATAAGGTGGGAATTGGAGCTCAAGGCCTTTGCTTCAAGAAGCATGTCTTGGCCATCTCACCAACACCCAATTTATTTATTTTAGTCCCACTATCGCACCTCCCATTGTAGGGGGGCTGTGCGGTGAAGGCAGCAAGGATGGGCTCTTCACGGTTTTAGCCGGTTGCTTCTGCTAAGAGGCCGGTTTCTTCTGCTAAGGCAAGCAAGGATGGGTCCCCCCCCCCCCCCCCCCCCCCCCCCCCCCCCCCCCCCCCCCCCCCCCCCCCCCCCCCCCCCAAAATTGGGGGCTCACCAGAAAAAGCTTCCCAAAAGAAATTTTTCAGTGCGCTCAATCACGCCTAGTATTTATGTTCCCTAGTAGCCCAAGTAGCTAGGGTGATTATTATCCTCATTGAGCTTTCTATCCTCATTCCTCCCCCATTGTGAAACATTTTAAGAAAATGAAAAAGAAAGAATTTATATTCTTTTTTGCTACTTCAAATCCTATGATGTGTTTTTCGAATAATGGGATTCATGTGGTCCAATGAATGGTGCATGCATTCCCATATGTCAATCCACTCTCACTTGATAATGTCAATCCCAAGCGCACCGGATAATTGACAGCCATCTGCTCACCGATAAGATACTCTCCAACTGCAATTTCTTATTAACATTTTGGAGTTAGTTTTAAATCTCTCTGTTGGTTCTTTTATATTTTCATAGTTATTTTTATTTTCGAGACTGTTTAAACTCTGCATTCTTTTGATCCCTGGTGTTTCAAGGAAATTATTTAGCTATATAAAAAAATGTAAATCCACTCTCACTGCTAATAATATTTGGCTAAAGGGCAGTTTGGCGGTCCTTACCTGCGATTCTTTATAAAAAAAGTTTTTCTATTCGTAATGCGAAAAAAATCATAAAAAGTATAAGCACATGATATTCTCTTATAATATTTACCTCTGGTACTTATGAAAAATCATTTAGCTGTGGTGGCCAGTCATTCGATGGAAAGAGATAGGCAAAGAAACAAATAGCTAGCAAGATAAAACATCATCATGAAGGTGCACTACAATATGACGCAATTTACCCTAGGAAGTACGGATACAGCAAAATCGTTGTCATATCACACGGATATAACAGCGACACATAGCATGCGTTGTCCTACCGTATCTAATATAAAATATATATTTTTATTTCACAAAAATAACTTGACAAGTGCTTATAGTCTAACGGTAAAAGTAATTATTTTTCAAACAACAGACCCGGGTTTGAGTCCTTTTTGTGGCATTCTTACCGGCTAAAAATTATGAACAAAAAATAGTTTTTTTAATCACAAGTTGTAATTTTTACAAGATTTAAAGGAAAAAATGTGGTGCTACAATACCAAAAATATATTAATATTTATATAAATATTTTTTATTAACCGTGTTATATCCTAGCCACTTTTTGAAAAAATGCCGTGTCTTCGTGTCTGTATCGTGTCGTATCATATCGCCGTATTTATATCCGTGCTTAGTATAATTTACCCATAAAATAGAAGATATCGCAACTGTTAAAACAAGTACCACTTTCCCTCTGCAAGTGAAACAGACATGCAATTGTCTTAAAATAACAACTATTCAATCAAGTATGAACGGGAATTTACTTTACTACGTGCAGAATTCACTTGCAGATATAGGATTTCTCTTGAATTTATATGAACAATAAATGCAGACTACTGTAAATAAGGGTCCAATCATAATCTGTTGCAAAGACCTGCAGTGACATCCTTATGAATGTGAGTAATAAACTGAAGGTAGGTTCATGTACCTTTCAATATAAGTTGATAGCAAGATCAATAGGACCACTACCCCATGTGACCCAAATAAGAGATGCTCCATGAGTGCATTTCGCGTTTTGAACTTTCTTTCTATGTCAAATTCCAAACAAACACGCTTGTGGCCTGCTTGCTATTTGATCTACAATTTAATCAAAAGAGATGCATCTTGATGGCAACAGTTCAGTGGAATAAATGACTACATCTCTTGAAACAAGTTGAGGAAGGAATTGCCTACTTTGATGTAGCAAATAAATGAAGACGCAAACGTGGACTAGACTCATGATAGGAAACACTCATGGATGTAATACAAGTGCCAAGAGACGAGTAGTTTTGACAATGTAGGAGTCATGTTGCTTTAGTGCTTAAAACCCGAGTGCCAAATTTCACAAGAAGTTTTGGTTCGAGGTAGAGGATAACAACCACGGCCAAATTTTCTCACCACGTATCGGTACTCTAGAATATTTTCGGAGGATGTTTGAAAAAATGCACTTCTTCTTTTGCTGACGCCTGACATCGAAAAAGTTCATTGTTGGTATAAAATGGTGTACCAAATTTTTTAAAATTGATCATTTTCTGTGCGACAAAACCCTCCACAATGGGTTTAGTTGGAAAGTGAGAAGTGGGTCATGTGAGGCCACTTATCTCTATCCATCCCAAATTTACACACATCATCCAAAAACAAAGCTCCCGTTGTCTTTGTATTTTGAAAAGCACATTAATCTGAATTACTACTACAATTAAGGTGGTGGAATGGATAAATTTATGTTGTGTTCCAAAAATACACTTCATATATAACTTGCGATGATGTTGGCATATGCAAAAAAAATATATTAGATAAAAGAAATATTAGGGTAATAATCATAATCAAGTAGCATCTTTTTCTATTTATTTAGGGTGGGCGATATGGATCTTACACCTCAATTCAAACTTGTAACACCTGTGGAGACCAGGTGTAACGCCTGGCCGTTGGGGTTGGCCAAGTGTAACACCTGTGGAGACCAGGTGTTTGCAATATGGGTAACAAATGAAGCAGGGATAAGAAAGCTTTTGTGCTGCTGATACAAAAAGCTTTGGCGAGGGAGGCGGTGTCGAAAATGCGCATCCAGTCCGGGAGAAGCCCAGCTGCAATCTGTTCCAGTCAAAGGCATTGCAGAGCTCAAGGTGGGTGTTGGAGGAGTTCCGGCTACCTCGATCGACGTTGGGCGCCGTTGGGCGACGGCAACTCCGGCGGCTCTTAGCTATCTCCGGTGACTTTGGTGACTCCGGCGACACAAGGTAGGATCCCATACCCCCTTTCATCAAGATCAAATTTTTATTTTGATTTCTTCATCAATGGAGGTGAAGGGGATGACGGAGGAGGAAGAGGCCGGTGTCGGCTAAGTCAAGGGGTTAGCAGGGGACCGACGCGGCAGTGGTGGCGGCCGAAAGCTTCGACCTTGCCACTGCCATTTGTTTTTTTTTCTGATCTGTCGACCCTGGTTGGAAGGAAGGAGGAGGGGTGTCGGGGCTACCTGGGGTGGATGTGATCGCCGTCGAGTAACCCAACGGCGGTGGCAAGCAGAGCTTGCTGCCGCCCTCGCTCAGTTGCGGTGGCGGCGGTCGCCGCCATAACAGGGAGCTGGTCGTCTCTTTGAGGGAGACGACCGGTTCGGTCCAGAGTCAAAAAGACTGAACCGGTTCGGTTCACCCCCAGACCGAACCCGGTTCACCCACAGATTGAACCCGGTTCAATAATAAACCCGGTTCATAAGTTGGTTTGGAGTTTGAACTGCCGGTGGACCTCAACCGACAGTTAAAAACTGCTTAGAACTGACGGTCAAGCTTGACCGTCTGTGTATTTCTGTGTAGTGTGGTACATACAGAGCCAGTTTGGTACATAGGCTCCTGTTATTGGTTTTTGGGCTGTTTATTGAATAATTACAAGCCCTAATTGGCGTGTTAATGGTACGTGTTGGTGTTTTTATATCTAAGGGTATTAGTCCCTTATGTTATACTGACTGATAGCTAAGGACTTAAATGGTAAAGAAAAATCCGACTAATAAACTTAGATGGTTTAGAGACATAATCATTTTATAAAAGATAATAAAATTATGACTTGAGGGCTGAGCTTGAGGGTTGGGAAGAACCTAATCAAGATAAAGACTAAAATGCCCTTGGGATTGGGAGTCAGTGTGTGAATGTGAGTGACTTCCGATCAAGCGACCGAATGACTATTAAGTCAAAGGTCAGGCTATCTGTTGAGCTATTAAGCCAACAGTTGTGAATGGTATGTTATGGTTCCATACTAGTAATACTGTGATACCTATTAAGGATCACAAGGAATAGATTGGGGTGATGTTGCATCTTCCGACTGGTGGAAGCTCTGCCGTTTGTATCTCTCTATGGATTTTAGAGAGCATTCACATCTTCTGACTAGTGGAAGCTCTGTGTCATGGTACCTAATGAGGACCAACGTCTATTGGCCAGGCTTAAGCTGTTATATCTCTCTATGGATTTTAGAGAGAATAATGATATGTTATTTTGGCCATGTTTGCATCTTTCTATGGATTTTAGAGAGAGTATTACATATTTTATTGGTCAGGCTTAAGCTATTACCTCTTCTCTATGGATTTTAGAGAGAGCGTGCTTATTCTCTATGGATTTTAGAGAGATCCACACATCCTGAGCCTTAGTTGCCAGGTGGTTTAGTGTGCACAACATTGGAGACGTTAGCATCCTAGAAGGCTACGTTTCCCGATCCACATCGAGTCTAGGAGCTGATGTGGAGCCAGACCCTTCCGACGGTCATACCTTCTAAGGTAAGGAATGGGCGAGGCAGTCACCCTTGATAAATTCAGAGCGTGCCGTGATTACCGGTATTAACCGGAGTGATAGTCACGGTGTTTTCGTGCTGTCTGTCATGTAGGTATGACATTCAGTGAGTCTGTCTATGGGACAAAGACTTAATTATTGAACTTGAACTTGGGAAGCAATAAAAGATTTGCTTGAAAGATTAATAAAAGATTCAAGTGGAACTCTGTAATAGATTGCATAACATATTAATGCAAATCTTAATTTGATGAGATGATGACTGTGTTATGGTATCCCACTGAGTATTTTTATACTCAGCATCCTTATGTGATGTAGGTGCTGCTGTGGAAGAGTGACTTCACGTGGCACTTGGGAGCCTGGTAGTGAGGACGTTCAGATTTCTTAGTATATCTCCGGCTCCAGGTTTGTCCTAGACTTTGTATTAAGGCGTGAGCGCTAACTATTTCTAGTTTATTTTGAGATGGACGGCAGACTTGCACTTAGAGGACTTGCTTTAGTTTAATCGACTTTACATCTTGTATTACTATATGTATATATAGTTTTGTATCCATATTTGTGAACCCCAGTTATCACGGCCTAGATGCTTAGTCGAAAATTTTTCAACCAACGATTTATCGCTTAGAGGAACAATCCTCGAGTTTTTCCGCTACCACTCTGATTTAAAAATGGTTTCTAAAACCCGGGTCGTGACAGTTGGTATCAGAGCATAACCTTTATTTGCAAGTCTGGAAGTCCTCTTAGGATATATCTAGTTATAGTTGTGGTTGTGAGTAGAAGTAGTGATCAGTGTTCTCATCCTGTAGGTTGAGATGGCACCTCGTAAGAGAAACATCCGGATGCTGAAAATTTTGGATATTAGCAGAAGTAAAGATAAAGAATGCCAGGCAGAAGAATCGCTACCTCCTCAACAGATCTTCCGTGAGGAGTCCACGGAAAGCAGTGGGGGACAACGGAAAACCTTCCATGGCGCGTCGTCATCTAACTTGGGAGGTGACGGTGATGGAGATGTAATGGAAATGATTAGGGGTTTAGCACAAACAGTGCAAGCTCAAGTGAAACATCGTCCTGACGCCAGGAAGAAAGCAGAGAAAGAAAAGATAGCTCATCTCAAATTGTTCCAGGGAATGGCTCCAGCTTTCACAGGGAAAGAAACTCCGGAAAAGGCTGGGAGTTGAGTAAAAGCTATCGAGAAGATTTTTGAATCTATCTCGGCGGAGGATGATAGTAAAGTTCGAATGGCGACTTTTGTTTTGACAGAAAATGCTGATCACTGGTGGAGTTCTGCCAAGCGCACCTTCTTTAGAGATCGGAAAGTTGAAGAGATTTCCTGGGAGGAATTCCTAAAAGTTTTTAATGGGAAATATTTTCCGAGCCACGTTCGGAAAGAGAAGATGCGGGAATTCTTGGGTCTTAGGCAAGGAAATATGACCATGCAGGACTATGACAATAAGTTTGTAGAGTTGGAGCGTTTCACCACCAAGATGGAGGATGATGGTGAAAGAATGGAGAAGTTCATTTATGGACTTAGAACTGGGCTGCGAGAGAAAGTCATGGGAGCCCGAACTACATCTTTTGCTGACGCTGTGGAGCAGGCATATATTTTTGAGAAGAACCAGGACAGAAATAGAGAAGAACAGAAGGCTAATGCTGGTATAGCAAAGAATGATTTTGGACCAAAGGCTAAAAGAATTAGAATTGATGCTGGGAGTAGCAAATTTGGTCAGGGACATAACTTCCAGGGTAGACAGAAGAGGGGTTTTGAGCCGAGGCGAAAAAGCTCAGGACAGTTTAATGCTGGTCAGTAGAGGCCATTTGTCCAGAGACCACAACCTCAACCTCAGGGGGCAAGTGGTCAGTCAGAGTGCTACTCTTGTGGAAGGATTCACCCAGGGCAGATGTGTGAGGCAAAGGATCACATCTGTTTTTTCTGCCATAAAAAGGGGCACATTGCCAGGTTTTGCCCTGAAAAGCAAAAGAATGCACAGCAAGGTGAAAGCAGTAGGCATGCACAGGCTCGTGTTTACTCAATTACTTCTGAGGATGCTCAAAAGAATGCAGTTGTGGGAGGTACGGTTTCTATTTACGACTTAGGTGTAAGAGTGTTAATTGACCCCGGTGCAACTCATTCTTTTGTATCGGGTGTGTGTGCTTTAAGTTTAAACCACCCTTGTAGCATGCTAGATTCACCTTTACTTGTCATGACCCCTGTTGGTGACATTATTAGAGTAAGTGAGTGTCTTCTAGGAGTACCTATCTGTTTTGGAGATAAGTACCTTCCAGCTGATCTTGTCTTATTAGACATGATTGACTTTGATGTAATCCTCGGGATGGACTGGCTTTCTGTATATACTACATTAGTGGATTGCAGAAAAAAAAGAGTAACCCTTACCATCCCTGGGGAGGAATCTTTTATTTTTCAAGGAGTGAAGTTAGAAGATAATGCATGTATAATCTCACCCTTGAAGGCATAAGCTTCTTATGAAGGGATGTGCTGCTTATCTAGCCAGTGTGATCACCTTGGAATCAGCGCAACCAAAGTAGGAAGATATACCAGTAGTGTCTCAGTTTTCTGATGTGTTCCCTGAAGAACTACCTGGTCTACCTCCTAGAAGAGAAGTTGACTTCACAATAGAGCTATGTCCTGGAGCAACACCAATGTCCAAGGCACCGTACAGGATGGCTCCAGCGGAGTTGAATGAATTGAAGAAGCAATTGCAGGAGTTGCTCGACAAAGGATTTATTCGTCCAAGTGTCTCGCCTTGGGGAGCACCAGTTTTGTTTGTCAAAAAGAAGGATGGTTCACTCCGATTGTGCATCGATTATAGGATGTTGAACAAGGTGATTGTTAAAAATAAATACCCCTTGCCTCGGATAGATGATCTATTCGACCAGTTGCATTCAGCCAAAGTTTTCTCTCGAATTGACCTTCGCTCAGGCTATCATCAGTTGAGGATTCGAGATGAAGACATCCCTAAGACTGCCTTTAGGACCAGGTATGGTCATTATGAATTCCTAGTAATGCCCTTTGGAGTAACCAATGCACCAGCGACCTTTATGGATTTGATGAACAGGATTTATCATCCTTGGTTGGACCAGTTTGTCATTGTCTTCGTAGATGACATCCTTATCTACTCGTCATCCTTCGAGGACCATGCAAAGCATTTGGAGCGAGTATTAGATGTGTTGAGAGGGCATCAGTTGTATGCCAAGTTTAACAAGTGTAACTTTTGGCTAGAAAGCGTTAACTTCCTAGGGCATATTATTTCAAAGGATGGCATATCTGTTGATCCATCTAAGGTCGAGGCTATAGTCAATTGGGAAAGACCAAAAACAGTCACCGAGATTAGAAGTTTTATGGGTTTGGCAGGGTATTATAGACGATTCATCGAAGGTTTCTCTACTATTGCCCTACCTTTGACTAAATTGACAAGGAAGGATGTGAAGTTTATTTGGGATGAAAAATGTGAAAACAGTTTCTTGGAGTTGAAGAACAGATTAACTAGTGCACCAATTCTTACTCTTCCTTCAGGAGAAGGGGGTTTGGTGGTGTATAGTGATGCTTCTGGAAAAGGCTTAGGTTGTGTACTCATGCAGCATGGCAAAGTTGTGGCTTATGGCTCAAGACAACTAAAGCCACATGAGAGAAACTACCCAACACATGACCTAGAGCTAGCTGCAGTGGTGTTTGCATTGAAGTTGTGGAGGCACTATCTCTATGGTGTGCAGTTTGAAGTCTTTACAGATCATCAAAGCTTGAAGTATATTTTCACTCAGAGAGATCTGAATTTGAGGAAAAGGTGTTGGCTCGAGTATATCAAGGATTATGACTTCTCTATAGCTTACCACCCTGGCAAAGCTAATGTGGTGGCAGATGCACTTAGTAGAAAGTCAGAAACCCTTGCTGCCTTTATGATGATCAAAGAATGGGAATTGCTAGAATCTATGGCAAGCCTACACATAGAACCATCATCCAAAGGAGGGAAGTCTTTTGTGGCCAACTTTGTGGTACAATCTGGAATTGTTGAGAAGATTATTGTAGCGCAAGCAACGGATCCAGAAGTCCAGAATTTACTCAAAAAGACAGGTTCGGTTAGAGGAGCTGATGGGGGTATTCGATTCAACGGTCGATTAGTAGTTCCAGCTGTCTCAGAACTGCGCAGAGAATTATTAAATGAGGCTCATCATTCCAAGTACACCATCCATCCAGGTGGAACAAAGATGTTCAAAGATTTGAAGCGCAACTTCTGGTGGGATGGAATGAAGAAGGATATTGGCCAGTTTGTAGCAAAATGTCTGACTTGTCAGCAAGTAAAAGCAGAGCACCAAAGACCTGGAGGACTTTTGCAGCCATTAGAGATCCCTCAATGGAAGTGGGAGCACATCACCATGGATTTTGTAGTAGGCTTACCTTCTACCCAGAAGAAGCATAATGCTATTTGGGTGATAGTAGATCGGCTGACCAAGTCTGCACACTTCTTACCAATTCGGTGGAAGCAGACTCTGGAAAGTTTGACTCAACTCTATATCCGAGAAATTGTAAGTTTGCATGGTGCCCCTCTCTCCATAGTGTCTGATAGGATCCTAGATTCACGTCACGCTATTGGAGGAGTATAAAAGATGCTTTGGGCACTGCACTCAATTTCAGCACAGCGTATCACCCTCAGTCTGATGGACAATCAGAAAGGACGATTCAAACTTTGGAGGACATGCTTAGAGCATGCGTGTTGGATTGGAAAGGTAATTGGGATGACCATTTACCCTTAATTAAATTTGCCTACAACAACAGCTACCAATCTAGTATTGAGATGGCTCCATATGAAGCTCTCTATGGACGTCCCTGCAGATCTCCGACTTGTTGGAATGAAGTCGGTGAGAAAGTTATGATCAAGTCAGAGATGCTTCAGTTGTGCGCTAACAAGGTGAAATTCATTCAGGAAAAGCTTCGGTTGGCACAGGAGCGACAGAAACACTATGCAAACAGAAGGCGTAGAGATCTTGAGTTTGAGATTGGTGACCATGTGTTCTTGAAGGTCTCACCCACACGTGGAGTTTTGTGTTTTGGAAAGAAAGGAAAATTGAGTCCTCGGTTTGTAGTCCTTTTGAAATCCTTGAACGGATTGGTAACTCAGCTTATCGACTTGCTTTGCCTCCTAATTTGGATCAGGTGCATAATGTGTTTCATGTCTCGCAGTTGAGAAAGTACTGTCGGGATGATGCCCATGTGGTTGACTATTCCATGCTGGAACTAAAACCTGACTTGACCTATGAGGTAAAGCCAATCAGGATTAAGGACCGAAGAAATCAGGTACTCCGGAATAGAGCGATTCCGTTAGTATTAGTTCAATGGTACAATGATAAGTTTGAGGAAAACACTTGGGAGACGGAAGAAGAAATGCAGCGTGTCTACCTAGAGTTGTTTGAAGAATCTACCTGAATTTTGGGGACAAAATTCTTTTTAAGGAGGGAAGAATGTAACACCTGGCCGTTGGGGTTGGCCAAGTGTAACACCTATGGAGACCAGGTGTTTGCAATATGGGTAACAAATGAAGCAGGGATAAGAAAGCTTTTGTGCTGCTGATACAAAAAGCTTTGGCGAGGGAGGCGGTGTCGAAAATGCGCATCCAGTCCGGGAGAAGCCCAGCTGCAATCTGTTCCAGTCAAAGGCATTGCAGAGCTCAAGGTGGGTGAGGAGGTGGGTGTTGGAGGAGTTCCGGCTACCTCGATCGACGTTGGGCGCCGTTGGGCGATGGCAACTCCGGCGGCTCTTAGCTATCTCCGGCGACTTTGGCGACTCCGGTGACACAAGGTAGGATCCCATACCCCCTTTCATCAAGATCAAATTTTTATTTTGATTTCTTCATCAATGGAGGTGAAGGGGATGATGGAGGAGGAAGAGGCCGGTGTCGGCTAAGTCAAGGGGTTAGCAGGGGATTGACGCGGCAGTGGCGGCGGCCGAAAGCTTCGACCTTGCCACTGCCATTTGTTTTTTTTCTGATCTATCGACCCTGGTTGGAAGGAAGGAGGAGGGGTGTCGGGGCTACCTGGGGTGGATGTGATCGCCGTCGAGTAACCCAACGGCGGTGGCAAGCAGAGCTTGCTGCCGCCCTCGCTCAGTTCCGGTGGCGGCGGTCGCCGCCATAACAAGGAGCTGGTCGTCTCTTTGAGGGAGACGACCGGTTCGGTCCAGAGTCAAAAAGACTGAACCGGTTTGGTTCACCCCTAGACCGAACCCGGTTCACCCCCAGACCGAACCCGGTTTACCCCCAGACCGAACCCGGTTCACCCACAGATCGAACCCGGTTCAATAATAAACCCGGTTCATAAGTTGGTTTGGAGTTTGAACTGCTGGTGGACCTCAATCGACAGTTAAAAACTGCTTAGAACTGACGGTCAAGCTTGACCGTCTGTGTATTTCTGTGTAGTGTGGTACATACAGAGCCAGTTTGGTACATAGGCTCCTGTTATTGGTTTTTGGGCTGTTTATTAAATAATTACAAGCCCTAATTGGCGTGTTAATGGTACGTGTTAGTGTTTTTATATCTAAGGGTATTAGTCCCTTATGTTATGCTGACTGATAGCTAAGGACTTAAATGGTAAAGAAAAATCCGACTAATAAACTTAGATGGTTTAGAGACAATCATTTTATAAAAGATAATAAAATGATGACTTGAGGGTTGAGCTTGAGGGTTGGGAAGAACCTAATCAAGATAAAGACTAAAATGCCCTTGGGATTGGGAGTCAGTGTGTGAGTGTGAGTGACTTCCGATCAAGCGACCGAATGACTATTAAGTCAAAGGTCAGGCTATCTGTTGAGCTATTAAGCCAACAGTTGTGAATGGTATGTTATGGTTCCATACTAGTAATACCGTGATACCTATTAAGGATCACAAGGAATAGATTGGGGTGATATTGCATCTTTCGACTGGTGGAAGCTCTGCCGTTTGTATCTCTCTATGGATTTTAGAGAGCATTCACATCTTCCGACTAGTGGAAGCTCTGTGTCATGGTACCTAATGAGGACCAACGTCTATTGGCCAGGCTTAAGCTATTATATCTCTCTATGGATTTTAGAGAGAACAATGATATGTTATTTTGGCCATGTTTGCATCTTTCTATGGATTTTAGAGAGAGTATTACATATTTTATTGGCCAGGCTTAAGCTGTTACCTCTTCTCTATGGATTTTAGAGAGAGCGTGCTTATTCTCTATGGATTTTAGAGAGAGCCACACATCCTGAGTCTTAGTTGCCAGGTGGTTTACTGTGCACAACATTGGAGACGTTAGCATCCTAGAAGGCTACGTTTCCCGATCCACATCGAGTCTAGGAGCTGATGTGGAGCCAGACCCTTCCGACGGTCATACCTTCTAAGGTAAAGAATGGGCGAGGCAGCCACCCTTGATAAATTCAGGGCGTGCCGTGATTACCGGTATTAACCGGAGTGATAGTCACGGTGTTTTCGTGCTGTCTGTCATGTAGGTATGACATTCAGTGAGTCTGTCTATGGGACAAAGACTTAATTATTGAACTTGAACTTGGGAAGGAATAAAAGATTTGCTTGAAAGATTAATAAAAGATTCAAGTGGAACTCTGTAATAGATTGCATAATATATTAATGCAAATCTTAATTTGATGAGATGATGACTGTGTTATGGTATCCCACTGAGTATTTTTATACTCAGCATCCTTATGTGATGTAGGTGCTGTTGTGGAAGAGTGACTTCACGTGGCACTTGGGAGCCTGGTAGTGAGGACGTTCAGATTTCTTAGTATATCTCCGGCTCCAGGTTTGTCCTAGACTTTGTATTAAGGCGTGAGCGCTAACTATTTCTAGTTTATTTTGAGATGGACGACAGACTTGCACTTAGAGGACTTGCTTTAGTTTAATCGACTTTGCATCTTGTATTACTATATGTATATATAGTTTTGTATCCATATTTGTGAACCCCAGTTATCACGGCCTAGATGCTTAGTCGAAAATTTTTCAACCAACGATTTATCGCTTAGAGGAACAATCCTCGAGTTTTTCCGCTACCACTCTGATTTAAAAATGGTTTCTAAAACCCGGGCCGTGACATCTCCAAGTTCTGGTCCTTGTTTTGGTTTCAACCTCTGCCACGGATTCAAATCCGTTGGTGAAGTTTCATCAGATGCTGATTACTCCCTCCGTTCCAAAGTATTTTTGAGAAAATTCTCATTTTTATTTGACCATGAAGCCCACAAGGTCTTCTCCGTGATATCCCGTCCAACTCGTATCCTCGTTTAGGAGCCGGTTCAAGTCAATCCTTCCAAGTCTCTTTGGCAAAATTTATACAATATTTTAGAACTGTAAATATTTTCAAATGTACGTAGTATTTAGGAACGGAAGGAGAATTATAAATTCAGGTTGATCGACGGACCAGCGTTGCCCTAGCGGATTTGAGCTCGCCCGCCACCAATCTTCAGTGGATTAAGGTTGTCTTAGTGGATTACTTCGAATGACTGTTGTCAAATGAAGAAAAAAGAAAGAAATAAGACGTGAGTGTGTGGAAGTACATCATCCATGCAATTTTTATATACATAAAAAAAGAACATTATCTACGTGCATGCAATCTCTGAAATAGTGCATCATCACAATCCACGAGTCTTTGGGAAGAACATTCTACTCGCCACATGCCTATTCAGCCCAAGTGCCCAACAAATCAACGAAACGGTTACTTCCATGAATGTCCAAATTTATGTCTTCGCCCGCTGATGGTCAAGATTATTTTTCTCCTTCTTCCACTCAACCCTTTTTGTTTTCCTATAAACGTGTGGAAGTCGTAACTTTAAAATGTCAACCTGTGGAGTTTAGTTAGTATCTTCTCCCTCATGGAAATGTGTAATCCCAAACCTATTAATGCCGAAACAAGCCACACGTATCTAACACGAACATTGCCAACAAGTATCCATTGCCCTTTTCAACTGATCTCTCCCATCTTTTGTAAACAAAGTGCATGTAATTGAAAGAATGCATGGGTTTTCATCTCTTCATCCTCCTCCTATGGCTGCCAACCTTGGCTTCTCCCTCGCCAGTAAACCTTGCAAAGCCCCACTGCCAAGCAGTTTGCGGCGACCTCACCATACCATACCCCTTCGGCGTTGGCGTGGACTGCTATAGAGACCAAGATTTCGAACTTACCTGCAACACCACCTCTGCAGGCCAGCCACAGTTATACTGGCACCAACACCCGGTAAGAAACATATCCCTTCTAGGAGATATGAGCATAAGCCTTAATGTGAGCTACGAGTGTTATGATGATGATGGCAAAAGGTATATCCAGGAGCTAAACTACGTCAATGGATCGGAGGCCATACCATTTACCTTCTCCAACACCCGGAACAAGTTCACCATGATTGGGTGTGACACTAGGGCCTACATCAATGGTCAGCTGGGGGGGGCATTCAAGAGTGGGTGTGTTTCGTACTGCAAAGTTCTCGACAGCCTGCCGTATCTGTCTTGTGATGGAATTGGTTGTTGCCAGACATCGATTCCAAAAGGGATTCGGAAGTATGAGATTGAGCTCTCCAGCTTTAACAATTATACTGTTAATGGGAAGTTCAATTCATGCAGCTATGCTTTTCTGGTTGATCAAACACAATTCAACTTGTCTACGTCGGCTTTCTTTGGGGAAATGTTCCTGCAAAGCAGGCCAAATGTTCCTGTGGTGCTTGACTGGGCGATCAAGGAAGACGATGGATGCAAAGCGTGTGCTAGCTCGAAAAGTGAGTGTACTATTGCTTCGTATAGTGGAGCTGGATATCTTTGCAAGTGTTCTAATGGATACACAGGGAACCCTTACCTCTTGAATGGATGCCAAGGTCAGATACTGCAACGTCGAATAAATTATCTCGCTATTTTAGCATAATTTTGTTAGTTAAACATGATTATCACAATCATATGTTATTAAAATTTGACAGTTCCGATATGTGAATATGATTACTGTGTTAGTTAATTTTGTGGAAGTACGAGGATAACTGAATGATCTCTTACATAGACATCGACGAGTGCAAGGATCAGAACAAACATGACTGCGAAGAAACAAGTTACTGCCACAACAGGGATGGATCTTTTGAGTGCCAATGCCCAAGCGGGAAGAAAGGAGATGGCAAAAAACAAGGAAATGGATGCCACCGCGAGAATCACATCCCTGTTCCTAAGATCATTATAGGTAATCTCTTCATGTTTAATGATTTAGCCTTTTATTTTACATATATAAAAGCAATACCTACTTCTATTTCTTTGATTATTTGCTCTTTCATCTAAGCATTTAGTAGGATAGTTTACATTCATAAAAGTGTAGTTTAGCCTTTCATATGTAATCATTTAATGCTGAGGAGCTATTTAGATGCACCTTTCCCTAATTAGAAAGGGACTTTTAAGGCAAAAAGGTTATCTCTTTAAAAAAGTGTTTGGAATCAATTTCTCTGCAAGAAAAATTTTTCTTGCAGAAATGGACTTTATGCTTGTGTTTGCTTATACATTTTCTTACAAAAAAAACTTTAAGATAGCAAGGGTTTTTCTGCCCTTTTAAGGAGTTTTTTTAAAAAATAATTTTTGGTGGAAAAGATAATTTAGCCTTCTTGAAAGTTATTTTCATTTACATGTTATAGGTCGTTTATATCATTTTGCTTAGTAAATTAATAACAACCTTTTGTCTTTAAAAATAAGAAAAAAGAGAAACTAAATATAACAATCTTTGTATTTTTTAAATTAAAGGAAAAAAGAGGAAATGAACTTCTTTTTACTTTTTAAAGGTGCACTCAAAGAGCCGCTTAGGGGCTGTTCGGGGCGTAAAAAAAATCAGCTCCGTCCAGCTGAAAAAATCTAGCTGGTTATAGATTTTTGGGATAATCCACTAATCAGCTGAAATCAGCTGGTTAGTGGATTATCCCAAAAATCTATAACCAGCTAGATTTTTTCAGCTAGTGTTTCAGCTAGTTAGTGGATTATCCCAAAAATCCATAACCAGTTCGATTTTTTCAGCCGGATGGAGCTGATTTTTTACGCCCCGAACGTCAATTCTTCACTTATATGAGGGATACAAGTCTTTTCTTATAATAGGCCACCGAAACCTATTAGAGGCCCCACAACCAATTTGGGTGTATCTTCTTCTCCCATTATTTTGTAATACGTACAAATCTCTTCTTCTCTTTTAAAACCCAGTTCTCTTAATTGTATACTAATCTAAAAGACTAAACTACCCTTGATTAATACCCCCTCTGTCCATTTAGTTCATTTGGAAAACCAATCAGGACACTTACTATGGGTCAGAGGGAATATAGATCACCCTACTAAATAATGCTTAGACAAAAGAGCAAATACTCTAAAAATTATCACTCTTTTTTGTTTCTTACGTTTCTCGCAACTGAAACACTAGCATTCATGCAGTAACCTGTTTAAGCTTCTTGACTCTCCTGATTACCGGCTCTTGGGCATACTGGATGCATAATAAAAGAAAGCACATCAAGCTCAAGGAGAGATTTTTCCAACAAAATGGAGGGTTGTTGTTACAGCAACTTACTTCTTCCAATCAAAACGGTGTCGAGGTGATAAAGATCTTTACTGCAGATGATCTTGAAAGAGCCACAAACAAATACCACGAAAGCCAAATCCTTGGCCAAGGAGGTTCAGGCACAGTTTATAAAGGAATACTACCAGACGACAGAGTGGTGGCAATTAAGAAAGCAAAGATTACAGACGAAAGCCAAATTGGGCACTTCATAAATGAAATTGCCATACTTTACAAGATGAACCACAGAAACATGGTGCATCTATTTGGCTGCTGTTTGGAGACAGAAATTCCAACGTTAGTCTACGAATTCATCGAAAATGGGACTCTCCATGATCACATACATAAAAGAGATCATGCAGGTTCCATCTCCTGGGACAATCGCCTAAGAATTGCAGCAGAAACTGCTGGAGCACTAGCCTTCTTGCACTCTGCAGCATCTGTCCCAATTATCCACCGAGATGTTAAGTCCACCAACATTCTGCTTGACAAAAACTTCACTGCAAAAGTGGCTGATTTTGGAGCTTCAAGATTGGTTCCACTTGATAAGGCTCAGGTGACTACTCTAGTCCAGGGAACCCTGGGTTATCTGGACCCTGAATACTTCCACACAGGGCAACTGTCTGAGAAGAGCGATGTCTACAGCTATGGAGTAGTTCTTGCAGAACTGTTGACTGGAGAGAAGCCCATCTGCGCAGATCGAACAGTGGAAGAAAGAATTCTGGCAAATTATTTCATTTCATCTGTGAAGAAGAATAGGTTGTTTCAAGTGCTTGAAGACCTGGTGGCGAGTGAAGGAGAGAAGGACCAAATTATTGCAGTGGCACAATTGGCAAGAAGTTGTTTGATGGTGAAGAGTGAAGAGAGGCCAACCATGAAGGAAGTGGCCACTGAGCTAGAGAGACTGAGGCGGGTTCAGCAGCATCCATGGATATCAGGAAATCAAGAAGAGAATGACAACCTATTAGAAGCAGCGTCTATGAATAGTTCTATAGATTTTGGAGAATTAAGTAGTCAAGATTATGGTGAGTGGTGACAGTTAATGATACAGTCATACTCTGTGTATATATTTAACTATAGGAGATTTGGTTTTATTGCAGAAGTAGCCATTACCTGCTAGTTCTCTGTTTTTTTTAGCTAGGTAATGCCTCCGTTCTTTATGTTACACACATTCAGTGAAGCAATTGTTATTTAAGGGTACATTTTTACCATTACCCCCATACAAGAACAAAATAAACTGTAGTTTCAGTGATCTAGTCTGCTCTATTATTATTTGCTTTTGAAGAGACTGACGGCTTCAAATTCGGGATAAAGGAAATCATGTAATTCATGCCAACATATCATAGGCAGGCAGACTGCCTTAACTATGTCGAACCTTACAACACCTTATAGCATCAACCCACAAAATGGAAGGATGTACAAGGTCCCATATGTAAGGCCTTGAGGCCATATGGCAAAAGAAGTTAAGATATTTTGTTCATCTTGCCAAAAAGAACAGCTCCTACTACGGTAGAATTACTTCTTAACTAGGAGTTAACAAAAAATCTGCATCTGCGACCATTAGCAATTCAAGCAATTAGCGTTTTCTACATGCGGGCCCTACAAGTAACAGGTACGCAGCAATATAATCTGGACATTAGTCAAGGACTAGTACAGGTTCAATATTCCACATAAGATTGGTGACTTACGTCAATTTGATAGCTAGGATAATAATCATGTCGTTTTTCAACCAATGCCGCCAAATAAGAGCAAGCAAATATATAGTTGGTCTAAGAACTCTAAGTCTAGCCAGGATCTAAGATCCTAAACAAAACATAAGCAGGATGGAAAGGGAAAGAATGGCTGTTAAACAAGAGTAAATTCAAATCATATATGAACTGATTAAATTCAACAAAAGATTTAAAAAAACGTCAAACCAAAATAAAATGCGGATAAACGGAGGCTTCTATAAAAAGGACAAAAATCTAAATCGTAGACATCAACAAATTCAAAAGCCTAACGTAGAATTAATAACTATGGCACGTCTATTTTTAAATTGAAACTTTCAGCATTCTCATTAAGAACAAAACACCCTTCAGAATATGTAATAAGTGTGTATACATCAATTCTAGCAAATCTGGAGTCCCTGCAGCTTCAATGCAACCAAAATGCAGAAAAAGAGAAGGCAGATAATGAACTCCTTGAGACTTGCCCGCAGATGTCAGGTCAGGCACTTTTAAGACATAAAGAGCTATGCGGCACAGCACAAGTAAATCATTCAAATTGTTCAAATCATTATTCAATTTAAAAATGTATGTCACCTCTAAGGTATTCAAATTGTTCAAATCATTATTCAATTTAAAAATGTATGTCACCTCTAAGGTTATGTCTTTATTTCTTAGGAGGGTATTATACTTGAAGCTTACATAAAGCGCAAAAACATAGTTCGAAGGGCTACTTTAAAATGTTTCTTTAAAGGCGAAAAGTTTGCCACCTGCAGTTTTTTACTAGAGTTGCTACTTCATGTAAAACCAACCATCATAAAAACAATCAAACGGTCTTATATCGTGCCCTGTTTTAGGAAAGAGCAATGCAATGTATGCTCGCAGTGCCCAAGTACTCATGCCCTATTAATATGAATGCTTGGTGCGAACACAGTGGGCAAGCACACATACCATTTTCATTTTAGAAGAAAAACTTATTGAAATCAAATCTTTTCATCTGTTATGAATGAGGCTTGACATCAGTAGCATGCCTGCTTCTGCTGCAATGTTCGCCTGATATTTCTAACTGGTTGAATAGATTTATACTCGAGCAAAAAGTCTAGTCAATTACACAGCAAAAAAAAAAAGTCAAGTCAATTACAGAGATAGAATTGACATTCTACAAATGAACATAGTTCCAAAAAAGGCATAAAAAAATTTACAGCTCGTCTTAGCGACCACAAGGAATTATCTTCCATGGTCCTGATCCTCCTCCCCAAAAAGTATTTTCTACCTAACAACAAAAAGGTCTGGTAATATAATTAAAAATCAAGTGGAGAGGTGGACGAAGTGGAACATCCACTCGAACTATCATAGGAACTCCCACTAGAACCATCCACTGGAGCTTGATTTAACCGTTCCAAAACTAAAGATCTTCTCTTATAGAGCTTTATTGAGAATGTGGTTGCATCTAAAATGACAGGTACCTGTTCGATCATACAATTGGTTAAAAAAACACTAATTAGAATATCAGAGATGCTACGAGAACATAATGCATATTGGCCATCTGTCTCCCTTTTGATGGAATTTGCTAAGGGTCCTTCAACCTATTCCACTGAATCCTTTGATTTTTATACATCTGTAACGCGGAGTGATTAAATAGACCTTTCTAATATGGAAAGTCAGAAGGGACAATTGACTACACCAGAGCAGAGCCAGCATGGAGAAACCATAGCATTAATGCATTTAGAATGAGGTTCAGGATCAGGGATATGCTTCCACAACAATCACCCCAACTCAAATAATAACATTCATCTTCCCCCATCTATCCCTCATCCCGCCCTCTTCTTTCCTCCAAAAAAGAACTAACAGAAGGAAACAAGAAAAAAAATCTGCCCCCAGCATAGGAAAAATCTGCCCTTAGTTCAGCTCACCGCTCAACATTTAGCACATACCCCTCCAAGTAGGAAAAAAGAGCAGCAGAAGAAAAAGAGAAAAATAACTAAACAGCTGGTGTACGAGATTCAATGACCACACTACAAGTGTACCTGCGTATTGATCTGGGCTACTTTATGTACACGGAGAAGTCCAAGCATATCTTGATAACCCGTGAGGAGTTTAGCCAAGTCCTTGTCCTCATCTAGTATGACAGGCTCCCCAAATATTGCATTCATAAGCCATTATGCCAATAGACAGAACTACGCTCCAAAACAGGACATGAAAAAGGTACCTGGAATTGCTTGGACAGAGAGCAAAGTATCTGCCAAGTGCTGTAGCCTCTTTGAGAAAGAGGGTGACATAACTGAAGGTGGGAAGGTTATCACAGCAACTGCATTGGAAGATTGGACCATGCTTCTCAGTGATCTAACGAAGGAAAGCATATCCCATTCCTGCAAATTACTAACTTCATTTTCTACATTCATACATATTACGCTGATTACTTAAAAAAAGTATAAAAAGTAATAAAGTGTAATGTGATTATAATAGCCATGTCAGTTATATGGGCATAGAGTCACTGACATGACATTCACAACAACAAAAAGCATTTATTCCACTAGTAGGTCAACAGCCTATTCTGCTTCACCATCTATATCTGTTACAAATTACAGGTCATTAGTGCAACTAGGTGCTTTTTTGTTGTTAGTAAAAGGGGAGGTGCTTTTCTTCTAACCTGCATCAGACCTCCCATATTTACATTGGAATAATTGTAACCAGAGAAAACCAACAATCTCACTCTATGCAAGATCATATGGCGTACGTGTGTTCAAAGAGAGAGCATTTCTACAGTGATGGAGGCATTTCCTTGTTTAATTTATTACGGAGAGAGAGAGAGAGAGAGTTGGGAATAAATTAGATAACTTAGCATCACAAGCCATACTAAGTTGGGATATAGGTAGATGAATGCGGAAATAGAGACCAATCATGCAACATAGGTTATACCCTCATTCCACAAACAGTTCTCTTGTCCTCTTTGCCCCACAAACTAAATGGATAGAATTTACTCAGATATGGAATAAACTTTCCACACCCGTAAGCTGTACACCATCTAATGAAGATCTCAGGGTGCACATAAAATGAGGGTGAGTTAGATTTAAAAAATCCTGCCCAAGCCCGATATCAACGTATAAAGTATTGATATCCACATGCGAACTAACAAGTCTCGAGCTAAATTGACAATACATGATATTTTAAATCCAAATCTCGAAGGAAAACAGAATTTAACTTGAGTTTTCACTCCAATCACAGTTCCCATGCAAGATGGCTCGGAGAGATTGATATACAAAATTGGGCTTTGAAAACAGTTCTGTCAGATAGCTTTAATGAATGAACCTGATCAGTTTGGCATCTTCAAAAATGGTGTTTTTCCTAGTCTACCAAATCAATCAGATAACCAAGATAATCAATGCTCATGGCCTAGAAGCATTAAGAGCTGGTTCATGATTTTATCTATCCCATTCCTTACATTTCTGGGACAAAGAATATTCAATATGCAGACAACTCTAAATTAATGCCCATAATCAATGTTCAAAATTACCCAAATGCCAGTACCCATACAACCAAACCGAAAAGAACTATCTGAACAAATCGTGAATCGTAAAAAAAAATGTTCAGTAACAGTTTCACTTCAAAAAGCAATGGATACCTTGTCTGAGAAACCACATTGTGGGGCACCAAAAGACTGTATGGCGACTCGACCAGCAGCTACAACTCCATCACCATCAGTTCTAGTATGAAGCAACTAAATCAGTAAGAAGCCAAGGAAGAAATAACAAGAATGCCCTTTTCATTCAAACATACAGTACATAGGTCTCATAACAAAAAAAAATGACATATAAACGCAAAAGAAAGCCTAAGCAGCATATTATTCATAACAGGTTAGTAGTTTATAAATGTCAACCTGGAAAACTGAGTTACAAATTTGAAACACTGCTCTTGGAGACAATCAAGGCCTGATGAATCTTGAATGCTAGTACAAATAATATTTTGGTAGCCAAAAATCTGCCTTCCAAGTGGCTTCCTCAAATCAAAATCGTTGCAGTACTCCACATTATTATCTGCAAAACTACAAATTAGGGTGTCTTCTAATCTCAAGCAACCCAATTTACACAATTATATTGATGTACTACCAACTTTGCTAAAGTGATAAGAGGGAAGTCGGAACCATCTTACCACAACAATGGTGGAATAAGCTGTTTTATCAATCCAAATCTAATATATAAGAACAATATAGAGGAACCTGTCCAAAATGTTTATATGTTTCCTTACTGATTAAGTCGGAATGTTGAAGATAGCTTTCAGTATAAGAAAAAAAAACTCGTGTATAGGCCTTTGTGCATCACTGAAATTTTTTAATCATTTAGATTTACCAAAATGCTACTCAAGGAGAGAGGGCGTAGAAATGCTGTCTTTGTCTGAAGTAGGAATTCCACCTCTCAACAAAGACATATTTCTTAAATGCTAAGTTTGACTGTCACCAATTTAAGTTTGAAGCTGGGTAAAAGTGGATGATCGCATCAGAAAGGGCAACTAAAGGTAGTCTTTGACAGGTACGAAAAAATTCTTAGAAAAAAACACGAGCTCAAGTAGATGAAATTGAGTGTAAAACTATCATGCACTTCCACAAACAGTTACCTCAACTTATCTACATATACTCACTCATGTTCCACAATGTTTTCAAAACGAGGTTGCTTATATTATCCCGAAGAAACCAATTATGCCCCTTAGCACAAGATACTATTACAAACGGTCTCTAATTGACAATCGACCAACTAACCACAGACACTCTACCCAGTTTCCACAAGCAGAGCTCTAAGAACTAAGGCATTAATATCGGTGGAAACACAATGTCTTCATACCTTTATAATTTACAATGTTTAGCTGGTCCCCAAAGTACTTCTTGTACTGCCATGCGATTCTCAAATTCTTGTCCTGTTCAGGAGCAAAAATCCAACTTTTAAAATTAAAAAACAGAAAAAGTTAAAGCAGATTGAGGCTGCCTAGCCTGCGCTGCACCGAACTATGCACTATAGGGCCCTGGCCATCAGATCATGGCCAGGGCTGTGATCTGATGAGTCAGGGGTCTGAAGCGCACTAGCTCGCAGACTAGATTCATTAAAGCAGATTATGTACAAAAAGACATCACCTGTTCATGCTCCCGAGGGAATCCAGTATTATGTTTATTGTCTTTTGGTAAGATGGGACTTGGAAGAGTACCGAGAAAAGCTTTTGGGTCTTTCGATGGATTAGCAAACAAAAGAGGTTCATTATGAACAATGCCCTGAGACATGAAGTTCCTTAGGAGCAGCAGATGATGGGGAGATTCGGCATCCTCCATGATAACCACCAGGGTTCCCAAGGGAAACCCACCTCCTAAAAGCTCTAAAAACTGTAGCTAAGGAAGCAAAATGTAGAACATATTATTGCTAATCAGCTTTTTTGAGTTGCCTCCCTTTTTTGGTCAATTGAACAACAGGCAGACAATTATGGTGAGAGAATGTATGCTAGAAAACCATAACATAGAACATATTATTGCTAGCAGCTATTCGAAATTCTCGTCCTTTGTTTTGGACAATTGAACAACCAGAACAGTTATGATGAGAGAAATGAAGCAAAAGAAACATAGAACATGATATTGCTATCAGCTTTTCAAATTTCTCGCCCTTCTTTTGGTCAATTGAACAAAAATCAAAATGAACTATGGTGAGAAAAAATTATAAAAAAAAAACTATGGTGAGAAAACTGAAGCTAAAAGAAACTAAATATAGTTACGATTGCTAATGAGCTCTTTTAAATTACCCTCCCTTTTGTCAATTGAAGAACAAGCAGAGCAATAAAGGTAAGGGAAAACAGATATACAACATCTTCAAGTACAAAATAGAGCATCTCGAAACACATGCATTTGCAAATAAGATAAAAAAGAAAAAGGATACTGTCAAGGTCTGCTATGCCGGTGGACATAAGAAGCCTGCCAGTGGTCCCATGTTTGACACCAGCAGGGGTGCGGGTTGCAGGCTGTGAAGGAGAAGATAGGCTCCGAGAGAAACTGCTTGTTCTGGTCTGCATGGCTCAAACTCATCTAGTTTCATGCTCTCTTTTCAGCTTGCATCTGTTACAATCATAACAATCCCTTCATATACATGTAGCAAATACAGTGATCACATATGGAATCACCAAGGGCATTCCCATGCAACCAAGAAATGAATCCATCCAAAAGTGAAAAGACAGAAACCATGACAAAGAACTGATTTTTGGAGCATGATGAACACTTTGTTCATTCGTCCTGGAATCATGCGCAGGAAAGGATGCATTATTTCGAAAAAAAAATGAAAAGATTATTCCAGCAAGTTCTGTAAAAGGATATAGATATCGAAGAGGGCTTGCCTTGATAGGGAGAAGGAAGGTGGGTGGTGGTGGTGGTTCGACGGCAGTTCTTCCAAGCGGAGATGGAGAGCTCCGGGAGTCGGGAGCGGCGGCGAGAAGGGGAAGGGGGGCTGGCGGACGTGGAAGCGGATAGCCCCAATTCCACGACCACGTCCGCTAGCAAATATTGGAAAAGCCAAATAATGAACTACGTCCAAAAGAGCATGTCTGCATTAGTAAAAAGACGAACAGTTCCAACTTCTTCTGACTTTATATTTTATATTCTCGTATACTTCCTCCGTTCCAAAATACTATATATATTTAGAAATATTCACTATTTAAAATATTGTATACATTTTGCCAAATCACGTGACTTTCTCTTCCTGGAATTGGAGGAGCTTAGGAGGATTGACACGAGCATACGAGTTGGACGGGATATACGGGAGACAAAGTCATATGCATTTTTGTGGCTTCATGGTCTAATAAAAATGAAAATTTTCTTAAATATATACAGTACTTTAGAACGGAGGGAGAGAGTACTAAATTTAACCTATTTTATAAGTTTTGTTGGACGGAAGGAGTATTGGTTTGGATATAGATTACTAACGTAACGGGATAGTCCAAGGAAGGATGTTTTAGGAATTAGGATAGCGAAATCATGTGACACTTCACCCACTCATGTTTGTATGGAAATGTGTAGGAAAAGTGATGTATAAATATTATTTTCTGGCCTCAAATTGTGAAGCTCGGCAGAGTAAAGGAGTATAAGGTTTTTTAAGTCATCTGATGGATCAGAGGAGTACGTGCTAGCATTTTCATTGTGAAAGAGAACCCATGGCACACTAACGTTCAGAGTTTCCTTCTATTTCCCTTAATCAGTGTAATTACTACTCCCCCTGTGTGGAATTATTATTAATATAAGGTTTTTAACAATTTACTAACCATAAGGTTTATTAGAAATAACTTTATTGAGATAAAAAAAAGGAATGAACTTTATTTAGTATATTTAGATATGGCAGTGATAACCCTACATCAGATTCGTACACATTTCCATACACATGTCGTTTCCCATTTAGAAAACCTTCTTTTAACAATGACTCCCGACGGAGGGAGTGTCATTATTGCTAATCCAACATTGCTTAATTAGCGAGTCAATGAGTTTGAACCATTGAGTTGGACGGGGTTGCTTCTAAAATTGGGAGGTAGTACCCTTTCTTTCTTCGTTTTTATTTGTGCAATAGTGCAGACAAAGACATACTGGTGTGGATAGAAGCATAGCAAGTTAACAACATGTGGATAGAAGGAAATGATGGTATCTTATCTTCGAATGAGTAAAAAGAAGAAAGGAGAATTGTCTTTAAGGCAAGGCAAAGTCAATTGATTATTTGGTGTAGGAATGGGAAACGTAAAGATCTTCCTTCCATCATTTCTTTCTTTTTTCATGAAGTCTTATCCATGTATATTTTTTTTTTGATACATAAGTCTTATCCATGTATTCTTCTTTTGTAAATAAATACAAGACGGGGAATGCGATATGTTCGACAAGAAAACCACAATAGCATACACTGTGAGCCCCACCACTAAAGTGGCTATGCAAGAACTGGTAGGGTTAGCACACATTAAGGAAAGAACATTGGTTCAGCACGCCATATCTCTCAGTTGAAACGGTTGGCCTACATCAGTGTACTTTACCTCATACAAATAGATAATCTCATTGGGCCAAACATGTATCGATCACCTTTTCAGTCTGTAGCGGATGGAACTTGGAAAGGTTAAGAATTGGGGAAAGCTCAGTTTTTTACACGGCACGCCACTTGAACATCATGAATGTGCAATCCACATTGGAGAACAAACAACGATTGAGCCAATTTCAATATACAATTTGGGACCATAACACAACTTTGATTACCTACTCCACTTTTTTAATTAGTAACATCACTTTTCCCCTGTACTATTTCCTATGTTGTACCTGATTCAAGCAGGAGTGCAATTTGCCCACTTACTTATTTGTCCTTAAGAACATTATATGCCTCTAATTATTCCCTTGCATAAAACTGAGGCGATGTTATGTTATATACATGTGATGTGACCAATTTCAATCCACTTTATAAATAATCCCACTTAATCGACGGGTAATCCTACGTGCCCTCTTACTAACCATCGCTCCCTGCCCCCATGGCACTTGCATACAGTGGGAACTGCCGGACTGGGGAGTTCAGAAAGGAATTGGTAAGGAGAGTATCAAAAGAAGATCATGAAGTATATTTTCTTAAAAGGCAAGGGCGGTGTATAAACTTGAAACATCTAGGGCTTAAGTGTACTTAGGAAAACATCATATACCCTCTGACACACTCTTATTTGTATCATCCTTTATTTCCATGTAATACTACCTGGGGATTGCAAAAAATACAAGATAAGTAGGGCAAGTTAATTGTTTGTTTAATCAATTTAATCGATCTTCAACTGTCCTAATCTTCTTTGACTAAGATTTTGTGTTTTTCTAGTGCGAAGGCCTCATCGGGGCAAAAACCAATTCATTGACAATCAAAATTAAAACTATACATCCCGATCTCGCTACAACCACTGCTATAAAGAATATAATCCTCTAACTGTCCTTCAATAAAACCCTGAAGTAATCATGCCCCTCATGGCTCAGGTGGGGAAGGCGTAATCAGCTAGTGAAATCACCAGCCATTGATCAAGGGAGATATATGATTCACAGACTAGATTCGCTTCAACGCGAATTCACAATTCACTTGTATGGACCATGCGCTAGCTGATGCATTATAGCTCTTCATTGATCAATTCAGTAGGTAATTAGCTTCCAGGTGTGGCGGTATATATGACTTGAATTGGACTAAAAAAATCCGTTGTCACCATTTTTAGATCGACTTGAAGACACTTAGTTCGATCATTTTTTTTTGGAGTAAAGTTGGAACTAGGAAACAACTTCATAATTTTGGCTCATAATTTAAGGGAGTACCAACCTACAGCCACTTCATGAGAAATCATTTCATATTTCTCTCCATAGTGCAGCTTAATTTACAATGCCGCCTAGTTTTATTTCAGCTACCGTTCTCCATTGGGGATTGATCATTCATGGTGTTCAAGTGGAAGAATGAGTTCAAAGTGCTGCTTCACTAGGCTGCATGTCAGAAATAGTCCAAATTTCGTTGCACCATTAATTGAGCAGTAATCTTTACTGAGATATTTCTTTCGATCAGTAAGCCAACATAGGGTCCAAGACTTCCAAGAAATAAAGAAAGAAAAAAGGAAATTATTCTAAACTGAACGTCAAACTTGCCCATGTTTGGTTTCTGGTTGCTCTATAAAATGAGGAACATATCCAAAGACGTACAATCACGAACAGTGCAACAAAGAGAGCCCACACTCGACAAAGCTCATATTGAATGTATCTCATTCTTTTGTGCATGTAGGGTGGGGGCTTCGCATGCGTGATTTTCGTGAAATATTAATACTTCCAAGTTTCAACGGTGTAAGTACTCCAAAGCAAAGTTTTGTTGGTTTCTCTTGTCTAAGACAACATTTCTGCTATTACATTACTGCATTTAAATGCTTAAACATCAAAACTCGAAGTGTCTCACTTAATCAACGAACCGTATCAAATTTGTACCAAACTACCATGTGATAATTTAATGTTCTTCAAGGAAACCAAAATCCCACCGGATTAATACGCCATTAACCACTCTATCTACAACCAATTTCTCAGCAACCAAGTTAAGCCTTCCCCAATTATGCCTGGAAATTAGCAATTCTATGTTTCTTCCTGTTGGAACAGGATATCACTTTATGAAGAAGGATCTACCTGATCAACCGCTGCTTAATTGCGGCTCCACAGAGATTATTTCAAGGTGGGATCAATTATGTTTGAAAGATATACTTCAAATGAAGGGGCTCACAGAATTTACCGCTCTTCTAGTACCTATTGTTGGTCTACGCTTTGTGAATATACGGCTCGTCATAATCTTGGTTGTTATAGCAAGTTACGCTTGTATTGTAATGTGTTATAGGGTTTCATGTTGAGTTCAAAGGGGAAAATAATATCTTTTGGATTTAGAGCTTATGTGCCAAAAAGGTAATCACATGTTTTCATATGGAAGAGGTTACAGGCATCGAGGCCATCATGATATTATTAGACTTTTATCTCACTTTAAATTATAGAGCTAACAACCCTTCCAATTGAATGGAATTGAATTCACCTTCCCGTTCACATTAATCTTCTTCCAACCCACCCGTACCTGTCAGAATTATTGGTATTACATGATTCTTTAATAATATCATCAGAGCAGCGTTTGAAACTTTTATTCCATAATTAAGCTTCAGCATGCCCTGAAATGGCTAGGCATTACGCGTCCCATCGTCATTGTAGGCAATTCACTAATCTGTGTCATCAACATTATCTCTAGAACATCTCCTCTGCGTGGATCATTTCCCCAAATAGTAGCTGAAATTGTCGACTTGGAGATATTCTTGTAGTGAATTTTCTCTTAGTGACTCGAGTTTTAAATTAGCCTTTAATAAGAAATGAAAAATGCATGGATTCAGGCATCTAATCATCTGATAAACAATTTTTTAGCACAATACCATAAACCAGGTTAAAACCCTTACAGAGGTATCGATTATATCTTTAAATCTGGCAATATGTAACTCACCTCTCAATAAGAATTTTCTCTACACTTTCTAATTCATGAAAAAGATATTACTACACTGGTGTACAGTTCTTAGTTTCCCGTAGTTTACCATCTCTTTGCACCACCAATGTGGTTCAACCCTGGAGTCATATAATTAGGCCGGTTTGACGATGTGCAGGATTGCCATTAGCTCTCCACTCTCTTCTCTCTCCTCTTCAACGTGAACTACGTGAGGCCCACTTTCAGCGTCCAATAAAAACACTTGTATATCATATGATCAGCTTCCCCTAATTTACCATTTCTTGCACCACCCTGGAACCATATAATTAGGCTGGTTTTAGCCATTTCTCACAGTAAGTGTGTCTAGCATACCATGTACTCATTCCACCCAGCCAACGAAAAGCCCCCACGGGAAACCGCCCCATGAAATGTGAGAAATCATTGGGTATAGCCTGGCCAGTCACTCTAAGAGTGTGATTAGTGGTGCTCCATAACCACCCAATAATTTCACGATTGGCCTACACGAAGGGAGGAAATATTGGGTCCAGGGCGTCTACCCATGCGCTCAGCTATGTGCCAAACAATTGGAGCACATGCGTATAGCGTGGTCACCGTCGATCTCCAGATCTTGGAGGTTAACGGCTCTTGGTGCCTTGCATAAAGCTGATGTGGTCAGGAAGTTGCACCCAGTAATTTCCCCACACTAATATTGCTCCGTTCCTTTCCGTGGCCTCCTCGCTGTCCGCTGCCTTCTTGCTTCTGAGCTTCAATGGCGAGCAGCCGGTGACAAGAATTTGGTCCAATTTGGCCGGAGCACACAATGCCCATCCGCCGGTACCAGATTCGGGCCGAGTACGGCTCGTCCGACCCGGAACTCTACCGTTCTGCGGATCGGGATGACCCCGAGGCCATTCTCGAGGGCGTCGCCATGGCCGGCCTCGTCGGCGTCTTGCGCCAGTTGGGCGACCTCGCCGAGTTAGTTCCTTCTTCTTCTTCTTCTTTTCGTTATACGTCCTGATATTCATTTTTTTCTCTCGAGTTACTACTCCCTTCGTCCGGAATTAATAGAGATATTTGGTTTTTTGAAAAATGAACTTAAAAAACTAGTTCATTTTAAAAAAACTAAATATCTCTATTAGTTCCGGATGGATTTGTTATCATTCCTACTTTGGTCGAATTGTTGACTGGATGGTATGGTGGCGCTCTTTTTCTTATGGAAGTTGATAGTTGAGTTTGAATTTTGGCGTTTTTAGAGGGCTGTTATGAAGAATTCGACATTTTGAGCTTCTTGCTTTATTAGAGTTTATATTTTGTTTAAACGAGTTTGAATTTGAATTTTGTTACAAAAAAAAGTTGAATTTTGTTGTTTGCAGGCTGACCTGAATTTTGATATGTTTTACATCTCATGTTAATGGAATGAACTTTTTTGAGCTTTATGTTGAGGATGTACCTTTTAGAAAATTGCGTTTCTGTATGTGTGATCGAGTCAGACTATTGTTAAAGATGATAGATGTTTCCTCGTCTTTGCGGATATGGACTTCTTTGATGGTGTACAACTTACCTTGACGCCTCAGCTTGTCAGAATTTTTCCAAAATGAACTGAAAATTCTCAGTTCATGGAGTTCAGTTTCGTAGGTGCTACTAGATTTGAAATTGGATGGTTCTTAGGAATGTGCAAATGATGGCAGTGACGTTGTTATTCTGTAAAACCTTGGTTGAAATGTTTCCTTCTGAAACAAATTTTTATCAGTGTTTAGTGAATCTGAAAGATTTACGAGAATGCTGGAGAACACTTCTCTTAAATTTGTACGTTATATTGCATCTGTTTGGAATATTGTTCTTGTTCTGATAAGAAGTTTTGCCTAACATGAGAATAGGAGTGTATACCTGCATCTATAAGTGTTGCTTTGTGCAATTCTCAAATGCTCCTCTAGATTGGATGTATACCTCCAACCAAAAGTATTTAAATCTTCAACAAATCTATTGCTTATCCATGTACTTCAAGTGATGAATAATTATGTTGCCTTTTTGTTTAGACGACTGAAAGAGTCTTTTTTTTATTGCAATAGATTTGCAGCAGAAATTTTTCATGACTTGCATGAAGAAGTTATGGCAACTGCTGCCAGAGGCCATGGGCTTATGCTTCGTGTTCAACAGTTGGAGGAAGAGTTTCCATCTATTGAGAAGTCCTTTCTCTCTGAAACAAATAATTCACAAGTTGCTAGCAGTGCAGGTAAAACAAGCAAATGCAGTGCGTTAACTTTTTTAAATCTATATGTTTGCACATGTAGACCTGGTGACTATTATTGTGCCTGAATTGATCATTCTGATGATAACTTGTCTTTACAGGTCTTGACTGGCATGCGAATCTTAGAATGGATCAGAATCTTGTAGCAAGTGGAGATTTGCCTCGATTTGTTATGGATTCCTATGAAGAATGTCGGGGCCCTCCTCGCTTGTTCTTACTTGACAAGTATGACTGTCCTGACGTTACCATTTTTCTACACTAATATTAATAATGATGTACCTTTCATTTGACCTATTTCTTATTCCTGCCTCAGGTTTGATGTTGCTGGTGCTGGTGCTAGTTTAAAGAGATATTCTGATCCATCTTTTTTCAAAATGGAGTTTGCGTCCTCTGGGAAAATGAAAGTTGACGTTCCAAGGGAAAAGAAAGTTCGAAAATTAAAGGTAGTAATTATATCTGCTCCATGTTAAACATAACACGCACTATTAGTTGAGGTGGCAAACGAGATTGGATAGATTGGTTGAATCTTCTCTTCTATTATATATAGTTACTTAAACCAGGAATTGTCCTGGATTATATTAATTCAGTAAGCAGGGTAACAAAACAACAAAACAGGAACAGTATATTATCTTTAAAGAAATACCAAAAAGTATTTAAAAAAAGAATGAAAATGCTAAAATGTTTTCTATTTGATAAAAATTGAGTCATGTCAATATGATGTAAATAAGATACATACATTAAGAAATAGTGTGTGACAACTGATGACATGGGGAAAAAGTAATTAAGCTTTTAGAGGAAAGGTATATTCAAGGTCCAAATATCTTGGGGCTGTTTATCTGAACCTGAACTAACAAAATGTGGTCGACAATTTTAATCAGAATTTTCACGGTTTGGTAACTGGTTGAAGCTTAGATTGTTGCATCCGCAACTTAGATCCTGAACTCTCCCAAATATGTTTGTTATAGTTTAGATTGTTGCATCAGCAATTTTCTTAGGTTGAATGCTGTTCTCAGTAGTCTGCTCAGCATGTGTTTTCAGCACCTAGAACTCTGAATATTTATTCTTAGACTAAATTGTAATTGGTGATAAAAACCAATTAGAGTAAGAGCTTTTCCAATCTGTATACTGGAGTAATTACTTTTCCAATCTGCTATAATGAAGAAAGCCTTTCATTTACAATGTATAAATTAGATGGCGTCAGCTTTCTGGTTGTTAGTGAATTTTTGCTTGTGCCAAGTGTGTGCAAATTATGGATTTACTATGCTTTCACCTTTGATTAAGCTGCTATTAAAATTATGGCAGAGGAAAGGCATGCGTTATAAGATTGGAGACACTCCAGATTTTTTCTCAGCATCAGAATTCAGTTCCAGGTAAGCTATTTAAGTTTCTTCTAAATATTAATTTACTTGCTACTGAGCTTAAATATTTTTTTCAATTACTGAGCTAAATTTTCTTTCAGCAACTTATGAGTTCTCACATGCAAGCTATTTAAATTATTTGTCCATTGATGACTATCAATACATTTGTGTAGAATGCGAAATATGAGAGTTAATGAGCCACACAATGTCTCTGGAAAGAGCTCTATGCACGGCGTGAAATTGAAAAGAAGGAACCTGTTTGACTATTCCTTTAATTCAATCAAAAGGAGCTACATGGAGCAAATTTTCAAAATTCATTCACCTGAACAGAAATCAGTGTATGAAAGTTCATTGGTCCACTCTAGCTGGCGGAGGAATTCTGGTGATTCCAGTGAACTTCATTCTGAAGTGTATGAAATTCGTCCAATGGATTCAGCTATAAAACAAACACACATGGAGCATACTGATCTGGTAACCATGCCATCAACCACAGGAAAATATGGCCATGAATTGGCAAGGGAAGATAGCTTATGTGGTCCTCTTGAACTGGTTAATGAATCTGAAACCATGGATGAAATTGCCATTTTCCCTGCATTCAGTCCAAAGGATGTTGTCGATGGATATAAGTCTGATGATAACACTAGCGAGATGGAAAATTTCGTGGATGCCCTTACTACCATGGAATCAGAACTGGAGACAGATGTAGAGAATAGGCTTAAACATGAGAAGAGTATACTTAGTTTTCCTATTCGAGGGATGGATTCTGACTCAATTGATGAGCCAGTGATGCTACAGGCCCACCTATCAGACTCACAATCAGTTGGAAATTCTAGCGCTTCTTATGAGTGGAACAAAATTTGCAAGAAAAAAGGATCTTCTCCTTCCAGTTCGGACAGACTGAGCAATGTTGAGGAACCATTGCCTTCTGCGATCTGCTATGATAAAATTCATGAACCGTCTTTTAGAAGGATCTTGACTGATGGGGATACTGTTGAGGATAATCCATCTTTCCTGCATGTTGAATATCAAAATGATATACTCAATCTCCCAGTTCAGGTTCCAAATGAAGCTTCTCCTGGCTTCTGCAGTGGGGATTCAACTTCTGAACATATACTTACAAGTCCAGGCCTATTGGACTCTCCTCATACTTCATCGACTTTTGATGAAGACCATACTATAGAATTATTACCTAGCTCCGGGGAAGTTGGCCAGCACTTGTTTGTCGGCAGCCAAAATTCGTCCAGCATGTCTAGTGTTATCCACAGTACAGTTGAAGATGCTCAAACTTTAGGTTTTGTTGGGGCAGCTCCTGGAAAAGAGGATCCTGCAAAGGTTTCTTGTGATGGAGATTCCGAGGAAAAAAATAAAGAAATATTGGACTTGTCAAGGAAGCTAGAAGGCAACATTAGTCATGATAAAAGTCCAGCCGGCCATTTTGAAGATAATGTTAGTGCAAATTTAGTTAACAGCTTATCTGATCCATCAGTTTTATTAAGTGAAATGACAGAATACAAACAGAAATTGGTAGAGAGAAAACCTTATGTTTTGTTGGGCAAGGATGCTTCTGACCAGAAACATATCTTACACTCTTCCCCTCACATTGCACCAATCAGTGTGAAGCCCCATGAACTTGATATGGTTTCGATAGATGATGTGTTTTTATCCACAAAATCAGAACAATCTATGAACAGCTTGGAAAAGAAAGAAAATATATCCATGATTGAGTTTGAAGAGGTTCCTGAACAAGCAGTAGCTGATTTTAATTCAAACCCTTCCATTATCAAGGGAAAAGACTCTGCTCCTATGCTGACAGCTACTTCTGCTCCAATTTATGTTTATGAGATTTTTAGTGGTCCGGAAACTGTTGACAGTCCTCTTGCCCAGGGCAATATTCTTAAGCTAGACCGTTGTGCTGTGTCAGAGGCATCTGTTTCTTTAATGCATGAAAAGCCCGAAAATGCAACTGCAAATACACATGACACAGTTGGCACTGATAAAACAGCAGTGCACTTTCCCCCCCTGCAGACTGATAGTGATGATTGTAGACCCAACTTTGCTAGCACTTCTGTGGTGTCTGCTGGTCACAATGCATCATCTGATGAATGTCTCCGGAAAATAACTTCTTATGAGCATAACCTAGAGATGTCAGAATTGTCAAGTCTGGAGAGTAGTAGTTCATTTGTTAACGCAGTGGATTCAACTATAGCTTTTTCTCCTGATACAGTTGTGGATCAAAATAAGGTGGAGGATGTTGCAACTCCAGATGCAGTCAAACATGAACCAGATGAATTTGTTATAGATCGACCTTTAGGAGGATCTACAGTTATGATGCCTGTCACTCTTAATCCTGATTCTGATTCCGAATTTGTTGATTTTTTTTCTCAACCGGCTGCAGTTGGAGCATACCAAAGTGACGTGTATCAAGAGGAAAAAGAGTATCTTCAGCATAGTGGTCCCTTTCAAGCCATAACATATACACCAGATGCAGTTCCTGAGCAAGAAACTGGAAAAGGAGTTAGTATTGGGTCTTCTCAAGAACATAGCGTGGTGTCTGAGACAAATGAGGCGTCTCCTACATGTCTACAGACACTTCCGAAAGTTTTTCCAGAGCAAGAATCTGGAGCACAAAGATTAGAGTCCATCAAAGAAGTTCTGGAATCTTCACAAGAAACGGGAAAGATACTGAAGTGTTCAGAAGAAATCTGCGAAGTTCCAAATGCAGTACCTTCCAACCAAATTTTAGAAGACCATTTTGATCCGATTTGTGATATTCACTTTGAAGATAGTGTAGCTGAAGCTAGTTATTTCCTCCCTCAGCCTGTTACTGATTCAGAAGAAGGCTGCCAACAAAGCCAGAAAGCAGCCATTGCTGATGGTTCAAAAGTTCCACATCATGATGAAATTCCTGTATCATCAGTAGAAACTGATCAAATTTCTGGACCACATTTGTCTGATGAGGGTCCTCATACAAATTTGGAAGGCGCAGGGGAAATAGATCAAATCTCTGAGCTACATATGTCTGACAAAGATCCTCATGAAAATGTGGAAGATGCCATTCCTCCGTCAGTTCATTTGTATCAGGTGACAGAACAAAATGTGGATAATAGAGAGATTGCCAATTCCTCTCTTCTGAACTCAGAAACAAAACAAGCTTTGGCACAAATAGTTTTTGAACTATCGTCTAGTGAAAGTCTTCATGAACATGTGAATCCCATTATGTCTGCATCTATTGGCTTCCAGGAAGTGCCAGAACAAACTGTGGATGACTCGAAGGCCAAGTCTTCAGATCACGAGTCTGAAATAGTGCAATCTTTGACACAGATGACACCAGGACAGTTGAGACAATTGGAATCATCTGATTTATTTCAAGGTCTGGAAAGCAACATGATCAATAAAACAGAGATAAATTGTTCACCCTCACCTGCGGAGTGTGAAGCTTGTATTTATTTACCATCCTGTCTTAATGTTAGCTCTTCCAATGGTGCCTTGTCCTCGTCTGATAGAGCGCTTCCTAGCCTTGGATTGCCAGATGTCCAGTCAGCCACGCAGCAGTCCTCTGATCTTGATGAAGTGCCACCGCTTCCACCACGTCCACCTGTACAGTGGATAGAAGGGAAACTTAGTGATGAGTCCAGTTCTTCCTGGGCTGATGCAGGTTCTTCTTTGAGCTTTTCCCCACCTCTGGGTTTGTCAGAAGATTCTAGCCCTCATGGTGCTCAAACTTCTGAAGACATATTTCAGTCTGCCAAGCCGATTGTGACTGTACCAACAACCAAAGAAGCGGATAATGCAGGGGAAGGGGTTATATCTTTCAATCCTTTCGTCCCACCACTCATAGATAATGGTTTGACTCAAGATGGGCTGTTAGGTGTAGGGACATTGCACCCTTCAAATCCATTTGCATCTCTAGGATTTGAGGAACCTCCACAGGGCTCAATTTCTACTGGAGAAGCAAGTGCTCCTGTAGTCCAATTAACACAAACAACAGCGGATGAGAAGCCTTGGCAGGCTTTAAATTCACTTGAGGAGGATGTTAGACAAGCTGTAAGTCCATTTGCATCCACATTAAGTGAAGAAAATGAAAGGCCGAGGAGTAGAATGGTGTTACCCCGACGTAAGGACCCCCTAATTGAGGCAGTTGCTGCTCACGACAGAAGCAAGGTAAAATTTTACTGGTCCATGATTTACATTATTTTAAATGGATTGCCATTGCATTTTGTTCCTTTTTCCTTTTGCAGATTTTCTAAATCAGGCTTATGTTATCAAGAAAAACTACAATAGAATCGATGGATCCTATCCTATATCAGATCATTATCTAACTTATAAGTTTCCAATTGCAAATTACTTTATTATTATTGTTAACAAGGCTTTATAATGTCAATTAGGCTCATTGGGTTATAAACTGTTGCATTGTTTTTCAGTTGAGAAAGGTGTCTGATCGGGTTAAATCTGAAATCAAGCCAAAGATGGATGATCGAAATTCCTTGCTAGAACAAATAAGAACTAAGGTTCAAGCTACTCTCTCTCTCTCTCTCTCTCTCTCGCAGCATATATATCAATTCTGGAATAAAACTTACCTTTCTTTTTCCAGTCTTTCAACCTCAAGCCTGCTGGCCCAACAAGACCTATCATTCAAGGTCCAAAGACAAACTTAAATGTTGCTGCCATTTTGGAGAAAGCTAATGCGATCCGTCAGGTTTAACCACAATGCTTATATTTTTCTAAACATTTCCTTGTTTAGCTTGCTACTCAATAATCTAAATTCTATTCTAATTTTTTTATCCTATAAAACAAAAATGTTGCATGTGACAGGCTCTTGCTGGAAGCGATGATGACAATGATGATGACGATAGTTGGAGCGACTCCTGTTGAGCACTGTGACTTGACACATGAGGTTCAAATCAGTTTGGGTGATGGACCAGCGTTGTGCTTAGTTTCGGGAGCTGAGTTGCAAAGAAATTTGTTTGCATCGTTACACCACCATGTAATATATTTTTTGTTAAAAATTTGTAACAAATAGTTAGCTTGTATGTTAAAAGAGCATAATCCTGCAAAAGAATGTGCAGTCGGTTTGTAATTTGATGAGGCTGGGTATGTAAATTGTATTAAAACCGGATTTGTCATTGGGATTGTAATTATTTATCCCAAAGTTATATACAAGTTGAAGGCAAGTGAGATTTTCAGCTAGTTGGCAAGACGGAAATGCTTTTTCTACTCAGATGTCCAGTGGCCTGATATACAGCGATGAGTCACAGGTACGCCTTGAGAGATGAAAGTATTAAGCCTCACTAGTCACTCACTACAGCAATGAGATGTGGTATTATTGCCTGAGCCCACAGTAGTCGTTTCCTTGTCATAGTAGATTCTATTTTGACTAAATATTTGTACCAACCCGAACTTCTGGCAGATCAAAATTGTCCGCGCAACCAGCCCTTGGTATAAGAGAGGTCGTAGCCGGCAATGAGGAGGCAGTCTGGTGTTGGCACCAGCGTCTACGCAGAGAAGAGAGGATGGGGTGGAAGAAGAACGAAAGGGCTGGGGTAGTACTTTTATTTCTGGGGTGGGAAACCATTGGGGTGCGCTGCTAAAAAAGAGGGGGTGGGACTTGGGTTTATATATGACCGTTGAATACCTCGTCGACCACCATCCTTGAATCTTGATGCATGTATAAGCTGGTAGTTTGAGAACTTTGCCTTTCACGTCGATGTACATCAGTATTCAGCTCGTCAATGTGCATAGCAACAAGCTTCTGTAACACCACTTCTAGGGTCTTGGAGATTAAACACTTCCCTTCACAAGGATGTTCCAGTTTCAGCCGCCTCAAGTTCATTATGTCATGCCCATCTTCTCCGCTTCTCCATCAACCAGAACCCATTCTTCATTGACATGATTCTCAGGGCCTACTTTGAGTTTGGCCGTCCAGACCAGGCTCATCTTGTATTCAGCCATGCAAGAGAACCCAATATCTTCGTATGGAATGCCATGATTAGAAGCTTTGTTGCACATGATTGGTTTTCACATGCAACTGAGTTCTACGGTGGCTTGCTAAATGCAGGGTTGTTGCCTAACAACTTCACGTTTCCATTCGTCTTTAAGGCGTGTGCGAGGCTTATGGACTTAATACTGGGAAGGAGGATTCATGCCCATGTTGTGAAACTGGGTTTTGAGTTTGATGTCTTTGTGAAGACTGGTTTGATCTCCATGTATGCAAAATATGCTTATTTGGGTAATGCGAGGAAGCTGATTGATGAAATGCCTGTGGGGAATGTCGTCTCTTGGACTTCTATGATAACTGGGTATATAGAGGATGAGCAATATGTTGAGGCGGTGGATTTGCTTGGGAAAATGTTAATGGTGGGTTTAGGACCAGATGAATTTATTCTTACGCGGCTATTGTCTGCTTGTGCACATTCAGGTGATGTAAAGAATGAGGAGTGGATACATGGATATATTGAGGAGAAATGCCTGGACCAAAATGTAGTTGTGGCTACTTCTTTGATTGATATGTATGCAAAGTGTGGTCACATGAAAAAAGCACGCTGGGTTTTTGATAGAATGAAGTACAGAGATGTAGTTTCCTGGTGCACTATGATTTCTGGGTACTCCTTGAATGGGCTTCCTAAAGAGGCTTTGGATGTCTTCTATATGATGCCGAAGGAAAATGTGAAGCCTGATGGTTTTACAGTGGTTGGAGTTCTCTGCTTGTGCAAGTCTAGGAGCATTAGAATTGG
This sequence comes from Houttuynia cordata, assembly GCA_039654745.1. Taxonomy (NCBI): domain Eukaryota; kingdom Viridiplantae; phylum Streptophyta; class Magnoliopsida; order Piperales; family Saururaceae; genus Houttuynia; species Houttuynia cordata. The sequence goes on along the minus strand of CM077503.1, from coordinate 41,518,039 downwards.
AGAATAAGGTCAGATACTTGGTAAAAGAACAAGAGTTATGTCAAACCCAGTTTTGGGTACTTCATTGGTTATGTATGCTAAGTGCGGGAGTATTACTCATGCTTGGGATGTTTTTAGGAAAATGGAACAGAAAGATATTGTGGTTTGGAATTCTATGATCTCTGGACTTTCCATGAGTGGACATGATAAAGTTGCATTTGGAATTTTTAATGGAATAGGAAAACTGGGGTTTAAACCTAATGGTAACACATTTGTAGGTCTCTTTTGTGGTTGTACTCATGCTGGATTTGTAGATTAAGGTCGCCAGTTTTTCAACTGCATGATCAGTGTTTCCTGTTTAACTTCTACAGTTGAGCATTATGGTTGTTTCGTGGACCTCCTTGGTCGTACAGGCTTTCTGGATGAGGCCCATCAAGTTATCAAAAACATGCCCATTACACCTAATGCTTTAGTTTGGGGAGCTCTTTTAGCTAGTTGTAGGATATATAAAGATACACACTTGCCTGAGCATGTGTTAAATTAATTGAGTTGGAGCCTTACAATGCAGGAAACTATGTTCTATTATCGTGCATATACTCTACAAGTGGTAAATGGGATGATGCGGCCTAACTTAGGTCAGTAATGAGTAAGAAGGGTATTCAAAAGGCCCCAGGGTGTAGTTAGATTGAGGTGAGCGGTTTTGTTCATGAGTTTCATGTGGGAGATCATTCCCACTCTAAGTCGGAACAGATCTACTCCAAGCTTGATGAATTGAATAAGGAGATAAAGGCTTTGGGTTATGTTCCATCCACAGATGGGGTATTATTTGATCTAGAGGTGGAGGAGGAGCATTTTCTTGGTCATCACAGTGAGAAATTGGCAGTTTCATTTGGTCTAATTGCTACAACGCCTGATCAACCAATCAGAGTTGTAAAAAATCTCCGGATATGTGGTGATTGTCATACTGCCATTAAGTTTATTTAAAAAATTAGTGCACGTTTAATTATTGTGAGGGACAGCAATCGTTTCCACTCTTTTGAAGATAGGATGTGTTCATGCAAAGATTTTTGGTGACCTCACAAGTATATTATCGCCTGCAGCACTATATGAAAAGCTGCTTGCATCCCATACATATGATGCAGACATGAATTCTGCACAGTTATTGAGGTGGCTGAGTTCTTTCTCTTAATCTTTAGAAGCGGCTATTAGCAACTCTTTTTAAGGTATGTTTTGCAGTCTCAACTTTAAGCGATAGGCTTCTTTCTTCACCTCAGTAACAGATAAGTCAAATGGCAATTCGTACAGAATTCAGATGTTCAAAGTTATCTTGAGGACAAAAGAAGGCTTGTTTTCACATCCTACACTAATTTGCAGAAGCATCTGAAGCTAGAGTTAATAATTGATAAAAAAAATTTCCAGAAGATGCAGTTTATGTCAAAGTTGTCCATTGGACTGCTTCAACTGTAGGGGTCGATTTGGTGGCAAAAAAAGCAGAGGAAAGGAAAAGAATATGCTGACAAACACCATTATGCTAATGCCACCTTTTTTGCACTCGACAATATCTCATAACTGCAACTACTAATAGAGAAAGCCTCCGGAACTATTTTTTGCAACTAGTCATTGCAAATATTCGAAATATGTTGTCTTCCTAATTGCTGTTCAAGATCTGTGTTGCCACCCCAAGTTTTTCAGAAAAGGTGCTTCCTGATTGTTAGTATGAAAATATTATCTTCACCTGAAACACGAAATATAGCTTATTTTTCGGATATGTATATTTTGAAGATATGGCGACTTATTCTTTTTATATTAGCTCTTGTTTCTTTTTGGTTAAACTTATGGTTTTCCATGCTCTGATAAATATCCGTTTTTTTCTTTTTCTGAAAAAGTAAGGGAACACCACAGGGCTACTTACTGGAACACGAGCAAGGGGAGGCAAAATCACAGACTTCGCGCCCCCCCCCCCCCCCCCGCCCCATAAGTAATACACATTAACAATGTCCTCGGGTTAACCTGTGGCAAGCAACTAGTGCTCAAATTCTTTGCTGACAAATTGATTTAGTATTGAGCCTTTTCTGTCTTCCAAACTTCTTATGTTTCTGTTGAGGACTCTTTTGCCTTCTACTAGTGGGTTACAGTATGTCACTATCAAACAATTACGAGCATTTATATCTAAGTATTCTTTGATAAGCCTCATTTTAGAGATTTACTCATATTTATGCTCTCTGTGGATATGGATGATGGATAGTTCTTCTCATGTGTTGTATATATTGTACTTATCCTTTCTAGCTTACTTTAAGTTGTATTTTTTTATATTTTGTAAGTTTGGCCATTTAAGGCCTCTCAAGACTCAAAGAGTAAGCATTTTATTTGTTCGTTATACTGTGTCAAACTATCTTTTAAAGGTAGTCCTATTGGTGAATTTGTCCTCCACTTAATGAAGATCTCTTCCCACTGTGACATGACTTCTTGCCAATATCAGATTAAGTGACGCTGTGGTACTTCTTTATTCAATTTTCTTTGCTTTATTCTGGGTTTTCTTTGTCTACTGATTTGTCACTATGGTGCACAGCGTGTATCTGAATGTGTCAGAGAGAGCTTGGTGTTTAAATCGCACTGGCTTATTCCTCTAGCCCCTAGCTTTTATAACAAAAAATGAAATGCCATTATTATAATAGAATTACGTTCATGGTAGTTAAAAACTAAAGTCGCGATGCATCTCATGATCCTTGTTCTCTTTTTTTTTTCCAGATCGACAACCCACCCTTTCCATGGAATTTATCTCTGCCTGGAGTAATATGATGGGTTTCATTAAATTACTTGGGCTCATCTTATGTTGGTAATCATTTTTTTCTCCCCCATAAAGAAATTAGGCAGATGTACAAGAATCTTAGCTGTTTTCTATGATAGATGCTGGGTCAGTTACTGATTGATGTGCTGAACAGTGAAGTAAGATAATATGTATTGGCTTTAATTACCTTGCTTGTGCAATATTAACATCATTCTAGCTTTTGATCTTTGTGGTATTTGTCTCTATCATTGCACTTAGGACTGATAGATTACTTTATTGTTGAAGTTACGGAGTTTAACTATCATTGGCTTTGAAGAAGCGAATGAAGGGATATGTTTTTGATGAATCCCAGTCATGAAACATAAGATAAGGTGTTACAACTGTTTTCAGCATTGTGAGTGGAAATAATCTTTCAAAACAGGATTCTAATAGACATATGGTGTCTGAATAGCTATTAATTTTTGCTTGCTTTTGTTTTAGACATTCTACTGGTATTGCTTTATCATTTCGTTTGAATCCTACCTCCATGTGAGATTTTACTCTCTATCATCTGCTAAGCTATCAGTCTTACTAAAATGTCTGTTAAGTACGGAGCTCTCTAAACCAATATCCGTGTTATTCCTGGGAATGAATTGTGAATAATAGTGCAATATCAATGTTTTTAGCTATTGGTATAATGGATGCAAACAGAAATACTAGGTGAAGGCTAAACAGTTGATAGATGTGAAGATGCGTGTAAGTGTCTAGAATGCAAGAAAGCCCATAATTGAAGCATAATAAGAAACTCCCCTATTGAAATTCTACTAGCTGCACAGTGCCATGTAGTTCCTGTTGGATGTTTCCTGTCGGGAACCGAATATCATCTACTCTGCACAAACTGCACATGACGTACATAATTATCAATAATCTATTATACACTGTTGAGTATATCCCACTGTTTCAAGCTATGTAATGATCTAATAAAGGAAGAATTGTTAAGAAAAGCTTTTCGATTTTTTACACAAATAACTATTTAAAGCCCCATTCAATCTAGCCTTGCTTGGGGCTGCATGCACAAGGAGCAATTAATCACACATCCGGAAGGATAAAAGGACAATATCAGGTTTGCTTGAATTGTAGAGGCCAGACTCAAGCTCCATTTCGTCTATCCTTCCTCCATTCCCATGGCTTCTCCGGGTTTGAAGAAGCCCACAAACCCACACGAGACGCACGAGCTGCCTCCTCCCACTGCATCAGAGAGTTCTCATTAACATTTACAAAAAGTGATGTTGAAAGTTAGTGTTGCATATATAGATGATTTCCGTCAAGTATAGTGATAGTGTGAATGACTCACTGCTTTGAATTGAGGCCGTTGATCATATGCAACATAATGCCAAGCACACCCCTTTTTTAGCATTATTTCCTACAGAAAAACGTATGGATTAGGTGAATTTAACAGAAGCAGAGTTAGGAATATGGTTTTCTGGTGACCACAATTCAGACCTGTACAAATAATCCATTGCAGTAGATATCTCCAACACACCGACCATATCGATCTTCACCATAAACAAGGACCTGCAGGCACTTTCCTTGAACAATCTGCAGCAGTTCTTCCTTAGCCTCCTTTCCATAAGGCATCGCACTCTCAGGTGCATCAATTCCCCTGTTACATGCCAGAGTAAGATCTGGTGAAGATGAACCAACTAACAAATTTTTTCACAACAGACCAGATCCTTGACATGTTCAGCATACCTTAGTCTAATTCGATATTTCCTTGCGAGAACATCGTCATTGTTCTGACCATTTATTACCCTGCTTTTGTAGCTCAAGATTTAAAAACCACAATGGAGATGGAAAATAGCGCAATACCACGCAAGGAGACTACAAGTTTATGATACTAACCTATATCCTGCTTCAACAATCACCTTCTGTAACGCGTCAGCTTGTGTATAATTCCTCACTGCACGAGCCTTGGAACGCTTAATGGCTGCCTGATGTATCTCCCTTGGCACATTGCCTGATTCTCTTGTATTTGCTGTGTCCACATAAACAGTTATAGTATCCCCATCTGCCACAGCTTTTCCGTCAACCTTATAACACAATAGTTACAATCAATTCACATTGGACAGAAAGATCGCATCAAGTATCACATTCGCAATTCTATGAAATTGTATCTTACAGGTAGTGTCCAAAGTTCGAATTTCACGCCTTGTGGCCAGACCGAGGGCACCCCAGATGTTTGTATAACAGAATGGGGAGTAGGGAGTCCATAGAAGGCCAGCAGTCCCTGGAATTACCATCTCATGAACGCACTTTGTAAGTTTGTAAGTGCATCAAAATGTTGTTGGGTTGAGAAATTAAGTACCTCCACATCCAGTGTTTTATGCCTCTTCAAGGTCACAATGACAAGCCTAGCTGCCTCTTCTGGAGTCCTTGGTGGTGGCTTGGCTTCCTTCCATGACACTAGCAGCTTTTTATACCTTTAACATCAGTACACTGTGTCATCTATCAACAACTTCTCCAAGTTCCTACAAAAACCAATAGGAATATCTAAGCTGAATTTGAAAAGTGCAAGTGCAGTAGTACCAATTTTCCTGAGCCTTCTTGGAGGAAACCACGTACTGACTCAGCCCTTCGGGGACCTTCAGATCTCAACCAAACACCAAAAAATGGCACAGCAGGGTCATGATACTGACATGGTTGATCGAATCTAGACACATATGCCAATGACAGAGGAATTGGAGAAGTGCGCAGATGAGGATCTGGGGTGGACATACCTGAGATGTAGTCTCGAAGTGGAAGATGTCGCGGGCGAGGGCGGAGACGCCGACGCCGACGGTGGAGGTGGTGACTCCATGGGGGCCAAGAGTGTCGGGGTCGTGGGCCTCCGGCTTGCAGCAGCTGCGGTAGAGGAACCTGAGGGCGTTGCCCATGGTGCAGAAGCCCAAAGGGGATGTGGAGGAAGGAGAGGATGAAAAGGGTGAGTGTGAAGACTTTCCTATGCCCGGCCGGCGACAGGAACCACGTCAGATTAGGAAACTGTAAATAACTAGTACTATTTCCTAAAAGATCTGACTTTAAGGAAGGCGTCAATCATATTGTCAGAATGCAGAATTGATAATTTAGGAATGAAAAGGTGAGACGTGTCGTACTACCATTGGTGTATTAATTACCAATCGGAAGAGAAAAGTGTGGGATTAAGGACGAATCGCCGTTTGGGGCGTGATTATTGTAAAAATATCTAGACTGGATATTGGATATATATTGTAGCATCCATGTGGATTTTTACATCCAGCTGAAACACCTCAGGAGGAGTTTCAGCTGGATATATAAAATATCCAGATGCTACAGTGTAGCAAAACATCCCATCTGGATGTTTTACTTTTAATCACGCCCCCAACGGAGGGGATGGATTTTATTTGGAAGCTGATAACTGTACATCCGGTGTAGACATACACCGCTGATGTGGCGGGTATTCGTTGGACACTAGAAAGGTGGATCATGTGGGACCCCCTTAACACTTCATAATGCAATAGACACCCACCACATCACTAGTTTAATCCGTTGAGCTCTTTGTCTTATCTGGAAAAGTTACAAGTTAACGTGTGTATGAAGTTTTTGGAGGAAAATTGAAATACCGCAAGGGTGCATTTGGGAACGCAGATTTAGATTTGAGGATTTGGATTTAGGCCCAAAATCCAAATTCCCTCATAGGTGCAGATTTGTAAATGACGTCTCAGAGAGGTCATTTACAAATTCTCGGTGTCGGGGTCGGAGGGAGTCGAGTCAAATCCCTCTTTCCCAAACTCCTTCCTCCTTCCTTCAATCGTCCTTCCGTCGAGCTCTTCCCTCCAAAATCGAGCTTCGCTGGACATCGGCCTCTCCGGCCACCCCGACCTCTAGCACATCCACTGAGTGGGTCCCACTTCGCCTCCACCGCTTCCATAACCCTGGCCTCCAGCCCCCTGGCGTCGCCTCGGTGTCCGTTATGCTCGCCCATGGCGCCGCGGGCGTCTCCATGCGGCATATGGGTCTTCCCGGAATGTACCCGAACGTCGGCGTATCAAGGCCCTATTCATAGTTGCCTGCTTGGTACGCGGCTGCTCTGGGCCAACAACCACTCCCCGTTGCTCCGCCTGGTGGGTTTCCTGTAATTGAGCTGGCCAATTTTCTTTTATGCTTAAGCTTTATGTTTTCTGTGTCTGTTTGTTCGGAGTGGGTTCGTATTATGCCGCCTTTTGCATCATAATTTGCTATATGGTTTCGGTGATAACTCGGAATTGGGAATGGCTTTGAGGTTTTGGCGCTGTTTGAAGTAATCGGAAAGGAGTGCTCAATCGATATAACTTGTAGAACGGAAAAATTTTAGATTGAGGGATGTTAGGAATGATCATTAACTCTTTAGGTGCAGGTACTTGTTCGAGGAATCAAGCTTTTCTTTGCTCCTAAATTTAACTTTCCACAAAAATTTGATGGTATTTCCTATATGGTTTATGAGTGTCTAATTCACGGCTGTCCTGTATAAAAATTTCGGTCTACTAGTTTTGATTATGCTCTCGTAGTTTACGAGCCATGAGCCATGAAACCAATGTAATATATTTACATTCAGATTGATAAATGAGTAAGTTGGGTATATGGAGAAGCTAGAGTATGCTTCAGTGTACATAGAATAGGCTTATTCGTATACTACCCGACTACGGAAGTGCTTTGGGCTCAACATCCACAGTGAATGATACGTGAATGATACCATTTATGTGAGCAAACTCCTCCTGAGGTGTCTGGGTGATGTAGGCATTATTCATAGTTTTTTAAATAAGAATTGGTTGGTGAGAGGCAAGAGAAAAATTAAGAGTATTTTGCTGGTGCAAGGGATGCATTTGATATCGATGACAAGATGTTTTCTCCTACAGCATCTTCATTGATGATGGTGAGAAAGGTCGGGAGGCTTCAGTTTATGTTGTTCCTTAAAGACTCTTCACTTCAACATACGTTGGTATGCTTCAATTTTTTTCAATATGTTTAGATTCTGGTAGAAAGTAATGCTATGTACGTTTTTAGAATTATTACAAGATATCATATGCTTAAGGTTCAATGTACGCCATATTATGTTTTAAGTGTAATTGGCTGTGTCATTTTTTTCCTCTCGAGGATAATGCTAGTAGTCTGAAAGTTTTGAAGTGTTATTTTCTTGTTGGTTTTGGGGCCTATTTTTTTCCACAACAGATGTTCATATATAGGCAGTGAGTTGTCTTTTTGCGTGTGTGACAAGGTACCGCTTTCCTTGCAACTGACAATACTTATTTAATACTTAGGTCTCTTTTTTGAGTTTTATGAAGGAAATGATTCAAGTGAGTTAGTATATCATTGCGTGCTTAATTCTATAGTATGTTTAAGGAATCTGTTAGTCTCATCAATGTGAATTAGGTTATCTGGGGTAACTACTGAAGTGTCTATTATGAAAGGATGAAAGGTATGCGGATTTACACACATTTTTTATTTATGAAATTCGATGTATTTCCTTCTACTCAGCGTTTCTTTAGGTTATTTATCCATGTCATAAGTCTAATTGTGGCAATGTTTTCTTTAGCTGTGTGGACCAGTCAAGAGCTGGAAACGTGCTGAAGATCCCAGTGATGGAAAACCAAAAAGTTTTGCATTTTGCGAATTTGAATCTGCTGAAGGTGTACTTCTAGTGATGCGCTTGCTGAGTAAATTTAACATTGATAGGCAAGAATTGGTGAGAAATGGTGTGGTCCACTGTGAATCAAAATGATTTCAGTTTCCTATTTTTTAGGACCTCTCCACATACAACATTTCATTTGAACTTTTACATGGTAGACTTTATCAAACATCTTATAAAATGATATATCAATATTTTGCTTTTTAAAGGTCAGGCTTGTAGAGTCTTTTGTGCAAAATCCATTGGTTAGCTTTCATGTATTGATGTCAATTTACTAAAATTACATGTGAATTTTTTGCTTGTGTGAATTACTTGAACTTCTACAGGTTTATGAATTTGTTGTTCTATTAATGGATCGATCTGTAATGTTGAATGATGAAAGACTTCTACTTCTGGGTATTGTGTTGCAGCAGGAAAAAACTCTTATGCTTTGGAATTAAGATATTTTATGTTTGATGAAATGGTGTTGAGAATTGTAGTGAGATGAGGAGTCACCCAACAAGGAGCTTATGCATTTCAATGTGGTACAATGTCGTGTAATGGAAGATGTTATGTGTGGTTAGTAGTCATAGGGAAGGCCAAAGCGACATTGTATAGTAATAATGGTGTGACCGAGTCCATACGCTATCTTGTTGTCACGCCCCGAATTTCAAAACCCCATTTAGAGCGCGGAAGCATTATTTTCAATAATGGTCAAGAGGTCTAGAATCCGGGACACGACCGAATGCTCGATCTATATCATTCCCATTCGACATAATATGGGATAAACGCAGGATCCAGAATGATTAACAATATCCACGTACTTGAATTTTAAACAACAAAATCAAAAGAACTACTACTTAAATTATTATAGTACAAATAATCCAACAGCAATAAATTAATATCTCTGGCACCGGGGTCACAAAAGATAGAGTTCAAAATAACTACTAAATAGAATAAATTCTTTCACGTTTGAACTTTATCCATCTGAAACCAGCAGCAGCTCTTACCTACTCCGCTTCACTCTTGCTTAATTCCTGCATCAAAGGATGCATGAGTATTTTGAATGAAATACTCAGTAGGATGCCAAAACCCCACTGATTAAAATACAGAAACGAAAGACTCCAGTGGATACAAAACTTAGAATATCATCAATTAAATCTGGAATAAGAGATTCAATAATCAACGTACCAGAATATCAGCAACTCATATTAAGAAATATGAAATCAGACTCCGAACAACTCATTTGAACGGATATAAATAATAATTAAAATAGACTCCAACATACGGAGTGTAGGAATCTTCAATTTCTGCTCTCAGGTCAGTCCACTTCCCCTATGGACATCTATGCCAGAACATCCTAGAGGTTCTACAGAGGAACCTGGCCATGCGTCTAGGGATGCTGGCCCCATCGGTGCTTACGGGCACAATGGGCGGAGGCTGCAAACCTTCCGTAATATCATATAGTCTAAATGCGCACGTGTTGCCGTCATCGGCTGAACTACAGAGGTTCATCAAATATCTGAGATCATAGAGGATCTAGCAATGGCTCTTAAGCATACTATGATTTCCACTCGAAGAGTTTTCATCAATCACTCTTGTGGATTAAACAGTTTACATAGAACTGAAAATAATCTTACAACGACAGAGGCTGTATTAAAATCATGGAATATTCTCAATATTTAAGAATGGACTCCCAGAGAAACATCATTGAGATTTCAATATCCCAAGGAGTAGACAATTCAATATAGGGATGCAAAGTCAATACTCTTCATCAATATCTGACTCATTAAGGAGTAACTGAAACAATCACCTTCCGAACTTCACCCAAATTATCAGGGTATAATAGTAACTTCACTTGTCTAATATTTTTGTTGTGCAAGGCCCTAGATAAGAATTCTCGAATCTAACACTAGTCTCTGATGGTTCGAAGCAAACTTGAGAATTAGGGTTCGAGAGTACAAACCCTAATTGGAATCTTTGAGACATCTTCAATCGGTAAAACAGTATAACGCGGAATCCCAACTCGATTTAACTTGACTCCTCCCCAATACATGATTCTAGAGGATTAATCTGTCTGAATTAATTACTTCCCAAGTCCTTCTAATTTTTATTTAGGTCCTATCTTGTCCTTAACTGTATTTAATCACATGATATTAAGTAGTATTACGTTTTCTTAAATTCACTGCACTGTTATTTGCATAACAGTTCACTTTCGACCTTTACTATAATTTTTACAGTTCATATTTAGCTATAAAATTTTTACTGTAGATTCCCCCAAGAGTCCATAATCTAACCCAACAGACGACGCATTTTTCTAAGTTTTATATAATTAGTTATGAATTTTCTATTATTGTCTATCTGTGCAGGAAAACTACTGGCCGAGGCTTAATTAAGTCAATTAGCTTTCATACTATGTCACTTACATACTAATACTCATATGCTCATGATATATTAATTATCACTCAGTCCCCTGATGATATTAACATATCTTATCAATAGGCAGATCTACTGTTTTAATTACATTCAACAACCCGAACACTGTTTATGCACCCAAATGTGATTAATTAGTTTAACCCTAATTAAGACCACTAAATTGAGGCACCATCATGAGACAAGGGTACTGAAGACACACAAACAGCATGACCTTTCCACCAACGAAGTATTACGGCTCTGATTTCCAATGAATTAGTGATCAAATAACTTTTATCATCATTATTTTACAAGTAATTACCCAAATAGACAACCATCGACTTAGTACAATCCATCGGTACCAAAACAAATGAGACAGCAATATTTGGACAGCAATTCCATAAGTAATTAGGACTTGTAATCAAGTATGTCGACACTGGAAATTAGAGATATGATCTTATCTAGGCCATTGCACATTGAATTGAATACGGTAGAGTCACACAATCAATGTGTGTATGTAGTATAAAAATCAAACTTTTATTCATCAAAGATGTTACTATCAATTAACTCACAGAACAGATCATTCACATATCGATATCAAGGATTGAATCATGATAAAACAATAAAAAAATTAGAGTAGGGAAAACACATCCTACTTTTAGGGTGAAATCGATACAATTTGCACGTAAATCGGTTCTACACGAATCCTTACTCTTCTTCGCGTATTTCACACGAACGATGCCGCAACCCAACACAAGATCCCTTCAACGAATTGAGAGAGGACTGGCGGTACTGCTCCTTGGCTTGCACGACTCCCAAAGCCTCCAAAAAGGTTTGCCGGTCTCTCCTTAGGTGGGTTTAAATAGGAAAAACCTATTCACTTTGGTTAAATCTCCACCCTAGATCAAGCCACCATCTAAAGGCCACAGTTTGTCCTTCCAATTTGCACGATCTTAGTCAAGGACGCGATTGCCTCTTGACTCCAAAATCAGTTGCACTTCCTTAATTCTAGATCGGTTACAATTAGGGCTGTCAACGGGTCGGGCTTTTGCGGGCCAGAGGTTGGCCCTAGCCCTAGCCCTAACAAACTTAACCCTGGCCCTAGCCAAACCATAACCCTAAGCTGACTTCCAAAATTCAACCCGACCCTAACCCTAGTCGGGCTAGGGTCGGGCTTCGGGCTTTTGGAGAGTCTAAAAGAATGCAATGATATATTGTAAACTATACATGATTTAATGCCAAAAGGAGACGACAAGTATGTTAAAAAATCTAGACATAACCGTTTAGAGTTTGAACTAAAGTCAAATTAGGAGTGTCACATAAAATCAAATTAGGAGTGTCAAGTAGCTCAAGATTCAATTCTAAAATCACTGGATTCCTGTGAAACTAAGAACTAATTTGCCTACTTTGTGTTATATCATACTAGGTTATGTATACTGCTTGAAAAATTATAAATTAGGATATTCAAACAGCCACATAATTACCAAATTTTCCTAATAAAGCCTCTTCTTGTTCTATCCTATTTAATAGACAGCCAATAGAATTGCAATTCAGATAAACTAAAAACCTTTTGCAGAACTGATGGAAAATTTTCAAAAACTTCATAATATGACATACTTACGTGTGTAAGCTCCTTATAGGAATATCTTGATCATATACATCTACACTTCTGCAGAAACTGCGAGCAACTGCCACCTAAAAATAAGTCTTTCACGGTTATTTGCAGAGCTTTATATGACCAGGTACAGAAAAGTCTATTCAAGTTAATGATAATTGCATCTAATCGAACTTTTCTTTTTGATATACCTATTCACGCTTTTTAGAATGTAGTACAGAGTACTTCTCCAGGAAAAATACACAAAAGATCATTTAGATAGGATAAAACCCTACCGTTGGCCAATGTATTGGACTGAAACTAACTTCAGCCCAGCTACCCCCCTGAGGCAACACTGAGTATGTGGCCCTGTCAACATCTGAAAAGTTCAGTTTCCAAGTTAAAACTTATTAACCGTTTATAATAACCCACCTTCCACAACCAAAAACATCCAACTAGTTGCAATAGAGCACATTTCACAATATCAGCAAAAACAAAGAACTTCTCTACGTAGAAGCGAAGAGAATGAAAATATGGCACCTTGGCCCCTTGAATCCAGATGACTAACAATAAGATGGCCATAAGCGTCCACTGTTCCCAGGACCAAACCTGCATCACCTGTAAACAATGCAACAAGACAAAATGAGCCCTAAGAAAACTCTGAAGAAGACAAATTTGGAATTTCTTAATCACTATGCCATTTTTCATTGTATTACCCTCAATCTAAAAATTTTGGGCAAAGGAAACATCAATTACTTTGAAAATGCTTCAAATTATTTCCAGGTCCATTGATCGTTTAAATATAAACCCTTGCAAGTGCACAAGGCAATTGTACTACGGTGAGTATTAAAGGGTTGTCGAACCTCAGGGACGGATTAATCTTTTACCAAATTCAAGAGAAGAAAAAGATGTAGTTTAATTAATTCTAAAGAAAGCAATGGACTTTATTTAATCTAACTGAGATTTAATCAATATGGAGAAATATCAAGGCAAAGATTCTACCACTAGACATGTAATTACTACTCTTAATTATTATTAAGCATAAGTTAACATGATATGGTAATTCATGTTCATGGTCAGACACACAAATCACAATGAATTCACTCACGTTCTTGGTCGGACACGAGAGTTCATCCAGTAAAAATTAATGTAGATAATTCTATCCTTGATAATTCTATCCTTGGTCGGGCATAGAATTATCATTTGAGCTAATGATCCTATCCTTGGTCGGGCATAGAATTAACACCAGCCTACTTTTAGCTAAGCGCAGGAATTAAAAAGATCTAATTTCATTCATATCAATCAAGTCTATGGTCAAGCACTCAAAAGAACTCATGAAATCGCATTAAGCATGAATCATAATTAACTTTATAGAATTAAACTATCAAGAGTAGCAATACACATCTAGGGCTTCATCAAGCCTTGAATAAAAGTTTAGTTACACATAGAAAGGGAGAAAAGAAAAGCCTGTTTAAGTAGATCCATCGTCATGAATCCTTCTTCTTCTTCTTTGCTCAAGACTCCTTCTCTTGCTCCTCTCTAGCCTCCAATAAAGCTCTGGTTCTCCAAGGTTGAATGCCCAATACGTTCTCCCATAAGGCCTATTTATAATAGTGAAGAGAAACCACGAAGTCCCCTTCCAAATCCAAGTCAAAATGGTCTTATTTCGGTTTTCCGTATACGGCGATCGATCACTACGATTGACGATCGTTCGCCATCCGATCGATCTCTATTCTTTCGTTATTTCCTCCGATCGATCGCTTTGCGATCGACGCCGCATGATACCGATCGATCGTTGTTACTGTCTTCGGCGGATCAAAAATTCCAGTAGATACGATCGATCGTTTTGATTCCGATCGATCGTGTCCTTCAATATAGTGCTTTTGCGGCTCTAGCGATCGATCGCAGTGATTGCCGATCGATCGTAGTCACTGTTTATAAACTTCAAATGGCTATAACTTTGTGTCCCGAACTCCGAATTGTGCGTGGTTGGTGGCGTTGGAAAGCTGACTTCTTGAACTTTAACATGAAACTGGAATCAGTCCAATCAGATATTTGTAGACGAAGTTATAATAATTTAACCATTCAAGTCACTTTTCTCTTCATTTTTGTGTATTACTCTTGTTTCCTACAAAAACCAAAAACTATATTAAAGTAGTAGTTATTCTAATCAAACACTAGCATAATCATAAGCTTAGGAGATAATAAAATGCATATTTCATGTATAGATCATCCATACATGCTTAAAAAAGACTAAAAAGTTATGCTCGCGTAGAAAAACCAGTAGAACAATTACAGTCCCAACACCAAGAATTTCCAGGTCAAATTTTTATAGCCAAATAAGTCTTAAGAGATATTGATTATAAACACCACTATGTACTTACAATCAGTTTCAGCCAACACAATACTCTGAATCCATTTTCTTAAGAGCCCATTTTCTTTATACTGACACGATGCACAATAAAAATTAACTTCAAAATTTTGTGTCGAATCCATGAACCTCTGAATGCAACAGGCATGTGCACCACCAATTAAAATGGGAATTAAGCAAGTTACCTGCATAATAAGCTCAAGAGCGCTAGGAAAACCGATTCCAGATTTGGACTTTGCGTACTGCAACAAAACGAAAGCACTGAGAAAATCATCTTACAAGCAATTACTATCAAGACTGGTGAGTAGTTAGTTTACAGAAAGATTATTCACCTTGTCAAGGTATATGTCAAAAAAACGAGCTTTAGCTGCTTAGGATCAAATCCATCGACTCCTTTCACAGAAGCAACTCCACCCAAAAAATTCACCTCGCCTGATGTTTTTCAGCAGGAAAAACGAACGCTAAGAACTCATTTATCACAAAAGGCCTTATAACCCCCACCAACCATAAAAATCAAAGAAGTTGAAATGAAATAGATGCCACTCTAAGTCAAAACAAAGAACGATATCTGGTAAATCGACACTCAAAATGACAAATTGATTGAAACAACAACAGATGCCACTCCAAAAGTACAAGTAAAATCTACTCAACCTACGGTCCACTAAAAAATGACTAGCAGAATTAACTATACAGAGTGGTTAAGCAATTTGGTTTACCTGTACCCATGAATAGCACGAAGTCATCAGGGATGATGGGGATGCCCATTTCGGCTAACACGTCGACGGCGGCCAAGTGGGAGAGGTGTTCGCTGTCGCAGAGGACTCCATCCATGTCAGAGAGGACCGCCGACACCTTTCCCCACTGACGACGTCATTCCGCTGACGTCTCCACTTCTTGTCTCAGACACAAAGGTTTTGAGACTGATGGATGCGAAGACATTGCGATTGGGAGCCATGGGAGATCCAAGGTATCATAACAGGTGCTGGCGGGGAAGGAGGAGAAGAAGGTACAAGGCTGGAATTTTAGTTTTAGGTTTAAGCGGTGGTCGGGGGAGATGGGGGTTCGAACTTTGAAGCGACGGTCGGAGGGAGACGGGGGTTCGAAGTGGCAGTCAGGGGAGACGGGGGTTCGAAGCGGCCGGCAGTCGGGGCCTCGGGGGTGATGGGTCTTAGTTTTAGGTTTTTTTTATATACGGGGGATTGGGGACGACCGACGGGCTTCTTCTGGCTTTCGGGTAGGGTCAGGCCTTCGGGCTTTTTTTAGCCAGGCCCGTACCCGACCCTACCCGACCCACTGGAGTTCATTTGACCCGAGCCCTACCCGTGGCCTCAAAATCCAAGCCCTTACCTGCTCTTTTGCGGGTCGGGTAGGGTCGGGCTATCGGGCAAAATTGACAGCCCTAGTTACAATCCCTTATTTGGTAGGGAATTAAGTCAATTGAATCGGTTACCATAACCACATGAGTAACCTCCCAATTTAAACTCAAAAGCACGATCTTTATCCTTGCCGGAAACTTCATGCAAATCTCTCCATTAATGCCTAATTGAAATCCCTTCAATTTACCCAATTTACCATAAATAAACTTACCTTATTTAATCCATCATTAATTAGGATTCAAATTAGGGATTTAAATTCTCATTACACCACGATTCTCTCTCCACTACAACTAACCAAATCTTATCATGCCAACCACGTGCACAATGCCCAAGGCACTGTGTCCAAGTTGCTCGGGCTCTCAAATGTTCCTACGTCCGATGTGTGGCACCCAGATGGACGGCTCCGATGTCCCACGAATGCAATGTGCCACACTGCACTCCACAACTCTTGTACCACACCACTAATTCAACTTAATAACTTAAAGTATTCAAATGAGTCTCAACACATTGTACTCACACCCTGGCGCCTGGCCCCCACTCAGCCCTTGGCGCCAGGCCAACCTCAACGCCAGGTTGAGCCCAGCGCCAGGGCTAGTCCTCGCACCCTGGTGTACTGCCTAATCTGGTTTATCGATTCCACACATTCATTATCATCAAAATAATAATTTAACACACCAGATTATAAGATCTCACCAAAAATCAAAACAAGCAGCAAAACTTTCCTATTTTAAACCAGTTTTCTAAAATAGCAGTTTTAGTAAACATACCGATTTTTCGGGTGTTACACTTGTAGTCGCAATCTGTATCACTCAAGACCTTAGACCTCTAAGACACCCCAACTAGTTGTACAAGATGCATTTTTTTTTGTTTTTTAACTAGTAATCTTTCATTGTAATGGAAATTAAACGGGACCTTCAAAATTATGCAAAAGGTTGCAATCCCTATGTCTTAGTGATTGCTATGATACACAATGAATTAGAGATTAATTTCAAATAATATGTGCTACCGCATGAGTTTGTTATAAATTATAATGTTGAAGGAACTTATGTGTGCGATGAAGGAAGGGGGATTAAACCCAACAAGGAACTTTCCAATTGCTGAGAGTTTTATATGGGTGTACCTAAAATTCAAATCCAAATCTAAATCTAAATCTACCAATTTAAGTTCCCAAACAGGAAATTTAACAATCCATGCAGATTTGTAAATCCACAGTTAAATCCCATTAGTTGCCAAGTCAAACAGTGAATACATAAATATAAATCCTGATCTTTAGAAATTTAGAAATCTAAGCATTCTTATATTCTTTGGCAAAATCCAAATCCGTGTTCCCAAACGCACCCTAAATGAATTTGGGAAGAAAGGTAGCATGCATTGCTTGTTGTTGGGGTTTGCCTTGAACTCCAGGCAAATGGAGGAAGAAGAACCCATGGAGGTGGCAGAAGAAGGAATACGACAGCAGGTGGAAACAAAAAATAGATGGTTTTGGCAACCGATCCATTGGTTGCAGTGGACGATTGATTGGGCCGCCAATGGGTTTCGACAGTAGCATTGCCGATCGATTGGCAAGGCTATCCAAGGTTTTAAAAACTGGACTGGTGACCTACCCGGAATTCCTGCCGAGTAGGTCCAACCGGGGGTCAACCCGGTGATGATGTCATTAAATTTTTTTAAAAAAACGAGGGTGGGGGGGGCTCCCTCTGCCCGTCGCCGGAGGGGGGCCGTTGAGGGCTCTGGTTTGACATGGCGCCGCTGTCGGAGGGGGCGTGGGGGCCCAGCACCCCCCAGTTTCGTCGAGCCCCACTCCCCTCTAGCTTGACCGGGGGGGGGGGGGGGAGGGGGGACTCCGGTCGGACGGGGTCGGACCAGCCAGTCCGGTCTGATTTTTAAAACTATGAGGCTATCTGCTTGGTACGGTTGCATATGGAAACTTCCGTTTTAAGTTGTTTTTCTTCGTGGGATTCCTTCTCTTATAGGCTTGGGGACTAAATCTTTCTGTCATTTTGTTTATGTTTGAGCTCGTACTTCTAAATGTGGGGGTTCTCAAGCAAACTTTCCTCCTAAGTCCTAAGATAGTCATAGCCTTATACAATCTGCACTTGGGAAAAACAAAGAATTCCCTTCTTCTCTCCTTGAGGTTTTATGAAAGAGTTATCTAGGAATCTACACTACCATTACAATCAAATAGGGTGGAACAGGAAATAGAGAATTACAAGCGCACACTGTAATTTGAAGCTGTAATAAACTACGCTTTTAAGAGAATCTAATAATCTATACTACTATTAAAAACAAATAGGGTGGAACGGAATTCATTGTTTCTGCACTGGTCAGATTTTATCAATGGCTAAGAGCTACTATTAAGCAAATACAAAAGCCCCCCATAATCCAAATTCTCCTATAATAGGACTCTTTCTCAACATAGACTTTAAGAGGGTCATCAATACATAGCTAATCTATATTACCATACATGGAGAGTGATCCAAATTGGGTTCGTATGATTAAAAGGATGTTAAGGGGTAGACTCCTATATGGAAAGGAAATAATGCCCAATTGGTGTTAATGAATGGATGTCCACTGCAGAAAAAAAAAATTGACTTCTAATGGCAGAAGTCAAGGACACAAGATGTAAAGGTGATTGGAGGACTTGTACGTAAGAGCAATTGCTTTGAGAAGGATACGACCGTTTACAAAATAGTAAGATATGGAAATTATGACTGACTTGAAGCCCATGGAAATCATAGCAAATAAAAGATATTTTAGTTGAGAAAATCAAGTGCAAATTGGCTTCCACCTGATTAGGTTAATTTTTTTGATAAAAAAGCCATTTAATTTGATGTGTACTTGCTTGATTCTCCAAAGAAGAATAGTTCGAATTCCATAAGGTCTATTACATAGCTATTAGGGCTGGGAATCGGGTCGGGTCAATCGGGTAAAATAGGGTCGGGTCGCCCTTTACCCTACCTAAATAGGGTCGGGTAATTACCTGACCCTATTCATGAGTAGAGTCTAGAATGGCCGACCCTAACCCTACTTTGGTCGGGTCGGATAATGACCCAACCCTAGTTTTAAAAAATAAAATAAAATAAGTATTTTTATTTACTAATCTAGTATTTAAAAAGTTAAAATTGACCTTTATTTGACTAAATTTTAATATAGATAAGGTTAATATAAAGTTTTTGGTGATTTAGAAATAAAATTATCCTTGAAAATTAGATTATTAAATATTAAACGTATATTATAATATTTTATAATAGGTACATCGGGTTGGGGTTGGGTTGTGCGGGTAATTCGGGTAATTACCCTACCCTACCCTATTTTAAGTAGGGTAAAATTTTCAAACCCGCACCCCCTATTTTGCAATAGGATCCGTCGGGGTGCTGCTAGTGGTCGGATTGAGAATGACAACGTGCATTAATCGATGGGTGGCTGAGTATTCAAAATATGCCTGCCCCCTTTATTAATGGGCACTGCCAGATCGAAATCCAATAGCTCACATTTCCTGATGCATGCCAACGTGCATGTGCTAGGCCGCATATAAACATGGCTCTTCATAACATATTCTCAATTTTTATTCTGGCCTTTGTGAAAAGATAGAAAAAGTAACTGCCTAGAGGCGATTTTGGGTGACTGACTCCGACGTTGGTTTTGGGCGACCATCAGCCGGATTCTGGCCTCAGGGCTTTGCCGGCTAGTCTTCTTCTCCTCTGTTTTTTTTCTCTTATTCTTTGCCCCTTCTCTACTCTTTGGATTCTAGAGAAGTGCGAGGCGAAACTCTTCGATTTCAAGAAAACATATGGAAAAACATCTTCATATGGTTAGAAATTAGATTTCTACTTTAGATAAAAAAAATTTCATAATAAAGTTTCATCCCTCGTTATGAGGGCCTTAGGTTTGTTGCCTTTTACAACGATTGTGAAATCCTTTCTAGGATTTTATGACTTCCTTATGGTCGTTTGGTGTTCATGTTTCATGGATTGAGACTTCATTGGCAATTGTCTTTCTCATATTCATCGAGAGGTAAGAACGTTTTACACTTATTGTCCAGTCTCATAGGCTTGAGAGCCACTTGGGTTGTTGAAGATTCGGCTAGTCAATTCAACGAAGCAGAAGTGCAAGAATTGTGTTCTTCAAGAGTGACGAACTAGAAGATAGAAATGAGAGAAATTTATTGGAATAGTTTTGTACATGAATCAATATATTTCTTTTCTTTTCATTGTTATAGGGATTATGTATTTGACTCTTGAATCTCTTGTATTTCTTTTTGAAAATGTACCCTCATTTTCGATGAATAAAAAAAAGATAGAAAAAGTTGTTCCCAAAGTGCTCTAGCTCATTGATATCTATAAAATATACAGATTTTTATATGCCTTTCTACCTATCTGTTGGTCATAATTTTAGTGAAAGTAAGGATAATTAATGGTTATTCATGTTAGGTGAGTAATTAGGAGATTAATAAATAAATGCGCTTAATTGATTAATTTAGATGCGTTAATTGGATTTAATGGATTACATTTTATTATGCGTCTAACTTAAGATTTAACCTTATTTATGCAGGTTTTAAAAATCTAAATTGAGAGTATCGTCAAAAGTGAATGCGCGCCAAATAGTTTCTGTGAAGAGATCAAAGATCCGATGGATGGAGTCGATATGACAGGTTTTTGCAAAGAAAAGAAAAAAAAAGAAAATTGGTTCAGTTTCGTTTCGGTTTGGTTCGGTCCAGTAAAAAAAAGAGAAAAATAACCAAGAACCACCCGAGCCTAAGCTAGGGCATTCTAGAAGGCAGAGCCGCTGTTCTATTCTGCTTGAGCGCCAGTGGGTCTCGACGGCAAGGATGGGTCTTGACGGCGGTTCTGACCACAGCGGCAGAGCTGGGTGTCGATGACGACAGAGCCGAGTTCGGGGATGGTTGAACGGCAATGATCGGACAGCTCGACGACAAACATGGGTTCTGGTTCGATTGCGGCTGAGAGCACTCGAGCGATGGCGGAACGGCGATGGGTCTTGACGGCGGCCACCTGAAGGAACGACAACCACGATGGCGATGGGAGAGGTTGATGACGGAGGCGGTGAAGCTTGGTGACGGCGTGCTTAATTGGAAAAATGGAAGAGTTGTGCTCCACCGGGAAACAAGAGAAACTCCTACTCGATTAGGAAAGCTCTCATTGATTCCAGTTCGATTTGGGATTAGATAGAAGCGTGTTCGACTTGGATTTGACCGGAGTTGGAGTCCAAAACAGAAGAGGGCTCTTTGGGGATGGAAGCACCTATAAAAACAGAACAGACCACCGGAAAACAGAGGTTTTTGGATGAGAATAATGGAGAACTTTAGCTGCCGTTTTGGGCCCAAATCCGGTTGGATTCTGGCGTGGTTTTGGCCGGAGGGGAGAAGGAGAGTCGATCGCCGGGAGAAAGGAGTGATTTTTGGATTGATTTGGAGGATTATTTCGAACTGCTACAGTGTCGGCCAGTTGCTACAGTAACCTCGTGCGAAGTGGAGAAGATGATGAATAATGCACAGTGAACAATGACCGTGCTACAGTGTTTCTGCTATAATGTGCGTGAACAATGATTTTGTGAACAGTGTTCCTGCAAATGACAACAAATTAGGCTTTTTCTTTCTCTTATTTCATGTCTAGCTAATTTTATTGTAGATGAAGCCCTGCTGAATTGTTTGACTCTCGATGTTTATTTATAATTCTAAAGTAGTCATTTTTATTTAATATGCTTAATAAATTTTGCTATAATTGTTCTACTTATCGAGAGATGGTAGAGTTATTGTTAGTGAAATTAAACTAAGGGTTTACTAATGTTCGAGAGGTCTTAGTGAATTTTGAGGTATTAATTGAATAAAAATTAAATTTTTATATTTGATCTTTGCTCGAGAGAGTGAGATTAATTAAGTTAGATTTATTTGTTTAGTTGCATGTTCGAGAGGGCTGCACACATTACGATTACTCGTGACTTCGAGAGGGGCACAGATAATTGATCACTTGGAATTGTACAGGTTAACGGAGAGGAAAGTTATTTAGTTAGGGTGGATTCGAAGTTTTAGTATACTTCTTATTAGATTATTTTCGCTTAAATTTTCTTGCTTTGTTTAATTAAAAATTAGAACTTTTCATTCTGTTATAACTTATTACGTAAAAAATTAAATATTGTCATTATAATTAGATTAATCAACCGAGTCCTTTGGATTCGACCTCGTTTCCACTAGTCTATACATAGTCTCGTGCAATTGCGAATAAATAGTGAAAAATACAATCAATCACTCATGCCAACGTGTATGTGCACTCATACGGAGTATAAACCATGACGTATCTTATATTTCGAAATCTTATTTTGATTTGGTGTATCTAGAAAACAGAAAGTGGATTGGTCAGTAAAGGAATCTAATTGACAAATAGAAATATTTAAGTATGTTTTAGAATTTCATTTACAAAGTATGCCTATAAAGCAAGCGCCAAAAAAACGACAAAGCTTAGGCATTGGCCAAAGTATTAATCAACAAATAAAACTTGCGCCAAAAAAAGACGTTCACACACAGAAGTTAGCACTTCAAGATTAAAAGCGGAGGAGGTGGCCCAGTCCATCACGCAACTTTCTCAGAAGCCTTCAATGTGTGTTTAGTCAATACTGGCGGTGATGTGTAGAGGCAAAAAATCTCTAAGAACATTGAAAATAAGCCATGTTAAACGCCAAATTGAACTTTTACGCTAAACCAAGTTAAAAGAACATTGAAAATATCCTTTTCGGAGAGGCCTAACTCAGATAAGCCTTCCGGAGGTAATTGAAAGAGAAGCATCTGAGAAGCCAGACTAGCCTTGGACTTTTGATTGTTAATCACAATTCTAATATCAGTAGCACATTCCGACTTAATCTGCCTGCGGGTTGGACATTAGCTGTTAATCACAGTTCTAATATCAGTATCATAAACCCTTTTCCAACTTAATCTGGCGCCTATCATCCTGTTAGCGGACCTGGCAGAGGAGGGGTTTCCCTTGCCTTATCCCTGCTCCACTGTAATGTATATTTGTCGGCATATCCAAAAATAAATAAGTATAAGCCAAGTTAAAAAACATTGAGATTGTCCTTTTTGGAGACACTTAAATAAGTCAGACTAAGGACTTAAGGAGCTTTAATCACCCAAAAAAAAAGGCTAAGGAGCTTTCCCTGAAGCCTTCCGGCCGAAAAAGAAAAACTTCCAGAAGCCAGACTAGCTGGCCGGTTGGACTTTTAATTGTTTATCTCAGTTCTAATATCAGTAGCATAAACATTCTCCCACTTATTCTGCTCATATCGATTTTGCCATGGTGGTGACTTCATCTCCTTGTCGACTCGGTTTTCTTGTATGTTCATTCATACTATTGGCTCTTGTGCCTTACGGCGGCTGTCTCAACTTCAATTATTCCAGCTTCGGAACTCAAAACTCTCAGGACTTCCTCCTAATTACCACCTCTTCAAGTATCGGTGAAGATGTCCTAAAGATCACACCAGACTCTAAAGTACTAGATAAGATGAAGAACGCATCTGGGAGGATCTTTTTCAAAAACCCACTCAAGCTGTGGAGCAAGAAAAGATTAGCAAAGGTTGCCTCCTTCAACACTTCCTTTGATATGAGCATCCAGAAAATCAATGGGACGGTAGGAGTCGGAGAAGGCTTAGCTTTCATCATGACTTCAAACACTAGCCTTCCCATGAACAGCCATGGGATGTGGCTGGGTATTTCCAATGCAACCACTAGTGGTACATCAGACACGATCTTCGCCATTGAGTTTGATACCAACAAGAGCAACTCGACGGATGGTGAGAGGGACCATATTGGGGTGGACGTGAACTCCATTCACTCTATAAGACAAGTGGATCTGATCAATCAAGGCATGAACATCTCTGATGGCTCCAGAATTTCAGTGAGCATTCGTTATGACGGAGTGAGAAAAGAGATCACTGTGGATTTGTTCAAGATGGACATATCAAGCTGGAAGCGGGTGATTCCCCCTCTTGACCTTGATCTTTCAAAGCACCTGCCCGAGGAGGTTTATGTCGGTTTCTCAGGCTCAACCGGCGATTTCTTCGAACTGAATTACATCCATTCATGGAGCTTTACCAGCCTAGATAACTCCGAAGCAGGAGCTCACTTTCTGTTGCTGTGGATTCTAATGCCACTAACACTTGTATTGAGTGCAGTTACAGCTCTCATTTTGTTCAGGAGAAGAAGAAGCTGCAATGGAAGACATCAAACAAGGCGGGCTAGCTCGAACGTAGAATCAGTGCTGGTGAATTCGACCAAAGGCCCACTCAAGTTCCTATTGAAAGAGCTCAAATATGCCACCATGAACTTCGATCCCAAGAACAAGCTAGGGGAGGGAGGCTTCGGAGCAGTCTACAAAGGCTTGTTGAGAGAATCAAATGAACAAATAGCCGTAAAAAGAGTGTCAAGGAACTCAAGACAAGGCGTGCCGGAGTTTGTCTCTGAGGTGACTACCATAGGAAAGCTTAGTCACAAGAACCTTGCAAGACTGGTTGGGTGGTGCTGTGAAAAGAACGAACTTCTCCTAGTTTACGAGTTCCTGTCTAATGGAAGTCTAGACAAGCACTTGTTTTGCGGAGAAATGGCTCGTCCCGACGACTACACTCCATTGAGTTGGGAGAAAAGACACAAGATCTTGTGTGGGGTGGCTTCAGCCCTATCTTATCTGCATGATGGGTGCCACAGGAGGGTCCTCCACAGGGATGTGAAGGCAAGCAACGTGATGATCGACGCAGACTACAATGCAAGGCTAGGAGACTTTGGGCTGGCCAGAACCATCGAGCAGGATGGTCATTCACACCATACCACACATGTGATAGCCGGGACCCCGGGCTATATTGCACCAGAGTATTGCATAACTGGCAAGGCAAGTGCAGAGAGTGATGTGTATGGGTTTGGCGCGTTGGCTCTCGAGGTTGCAACTGGGAAGAGGCCCAGCAGTGCCCACAGGCGAAATTACTATGACAATCATGTGATTGACTGGGTGTGGAACTTGTATGGGCAGCAGAGGGTGCTCGAAGCAGTTGACCCCAATTTGAATGGTAAGTTCGACGAAAAGCAAGTGGAGGCTCTGTTCAGATTGGGGCTGGCTTGCTGCCACCCCAATCCGAATGAGAGGCCTACAATTAGGGTTGCTCTGCAGGTTCTGACTGAAGAAGTTTCTCCTCCTGCTCCACCGGTTGAGAAGCCTTCTTTTGTGTGGCCAGCAGGGCAAGTTGTCTTTGAGCGTGATGATGTGTACAATGCGTCGACAAGTGGAGGTAGACTTACCTTAACTATGGACCTTAGTGGGAGATAACCTAAGCCCCGAATACCTTCGTTGTTCGAAGATTTCATTCTTTTGTTTCCCC
The DNA here is from genome assembly GCA_039654745.1 of Houttuynia cordata. Taxonomy (NCBI): domain Eukaryota; kingdom Viridiplantae; phylum Streptophyta; class Magnoliopsida; order Piperales; family Saururaceae; genus Houttuynia; species Houttuynia cordata. The sequence continues at coordinate 41,492,506 of CM077503.1, read as the reverse complement.
TTTGACATACTCCCCCCATCCAGAATTATTATCACCATAAGGTTTTTCAAAATGAACTAATTTCATTTCAATTTGAAATTTTTTGTAGTGATAATAAATCCAGACGGAGGGAGTAGTTTGATGTAAATGACATGCTAATATATTGATATTAAGTCTTGCTTATCTGACAAATCTGAAGTGATTATCAATCTCTATCTCCTTGTCTTGTTAGCTAATCTTAATTACTTGGCTTTCTCACATACAGATTTCCTACATTCAAATTAGAGATCCATTATGAGAAGAATTGTATTAGTAATTACTCAATCATTTTAAAAGAAAAAATTAGTCCATTAGTTAATGGATGAGGAGTTCACCACCCCACGGTTTAGCCACCCCCACCACCTATACACAGATGTTGAATTCGAATAATATCTTGTATGGATATGTCTAAGAGCAAACTTTGGGCCAAATTGCTAGATGTTGGATATTTAAGTTTGAATATTTGTTCAAGTGTTTATCAAGCCGCTCATGTCACATAGTTCTCTTTAACTCATTAATTGCATGGATGAAAAGAAGTTTTGCGTGAAAATGCATTATGGATTGAGGAAAATGAACAGAGTTATATCGTGAAAATTTTAAATAAGATCAGTCTCATTTGATTTATATGAGCCCAGTTTAAGTTCTAGCTGTTGGAATGAGATCTGACGGTGCTCTGGGTAAGCATGTGTCTGCCCCATGGAATTCCGTCTTGCTGTCCGAGTTATATCGATATTGCTAGATAACCGATAAAACTATACCATACGAAATTGATTTTTGACAAAATTTCCATTAATCTGCAAGAGTATTGGGACTCCCTTGGTATATAGGATATAGTATGATGTAAATGACGTGCTAATAACAGATATGTTGATATTCATTCTAGCTTATCTGATAAGACTGAAGTGATTATCAATCTCTACGTGTGAACCAACAGTCTAATCTGATTCCATGAACGTCTACGCTATCTCTTTATCTTGTTAGTTATTCTTAATTAATTAGCTTTCACACATACTGATGTCCTACATTCTGATTATCTCTTTGTCTTGTTAGCTACTCTTAATTAATTAGCTTTCTCATATACTGATGTCCTACATTCAGATTAGAGATCCGTTATGAGAAATTTTTTATCATTGATTACTCGATCATTTCGAAAAGAAAAAAGTTCATTATGTCATGGACGAGGAGTTCACCCCCATACGGTTTAGCCACCCTCACCCCCATACACAGACGGTGGATATCCACTGTCTGAAAATACAAGGATGGCGGAAACCGACCGCGGTGAACTACTCATCCTGATATAGGGGCCATTTGGTTCATGATTAAAAGCAAACATCCAGCTGAAAAAAATTCAGCTGGATGTTTTTTTGGAATTTTTTCAACTTTCAACTACTGAAAGTTGAAAAAATCCTAAAAAAATATCCACAATGGATTATCCACTGTGGATGTTTTGCTTCTTTCACGCCCCAAACGGCCCCATAATCTGTAGTTCCCTTCCTACTTAGTGGAGCGATGACAGGATATAGATAGAAAGGGGACTATTAGAAAAAGGAGTAAAACATTACACACTTGTGTATAGATTTACAATATCACGAGCATATCATAAGAGCTTTGATGTTGTTTAGAAATGATAGGCACTATAACTGAATCAAGAGAAATTTAGGGGCCCGGGCCGCCAATTACCATAATGGTAGGGCCTCTCCCTTATCGAGGGAGAGGTTCGGGGAGGGTTGAAAAGGCTTAGATACATGTCTGAATTCAAATAATTATTGTATGGATATTTTTTTGGCTAAAGATATATTGTATAGATAAGGATATACCTAAAAGCAAACTTCGGACCAATTTGCTAGATGTTCGATATTTAAGTTTGAATGTTCATTCGTGTATTTATCAAGCCGCCCATGTCACATAATTCTCATTCATTCATTAATTGCGTGGACTAAAAGAGGGCTTATATAATTAAGGGGCATACGACGAGGCATTCTGGCCATTGGATTTCAATCTGACGCTGCTCTTTAATATAGGTCAGACATATACTTATCTGAAGCGCCGTTGTATCTCAATCTAACGACTATGACTTAAACTAGGCCCATTTGAGAAATATGCATTGAATCCTATTAAAATAAGGAGAAGACACTGGGAAGGAAGTGGACAGGAGCATGTTTGGTTGATCGGCCTTGCCTGGCGGTCGACTGGAAGGTCCTCTAAAAGTTATAGTTTCTTGTCCAATCGACCTGCAGGTTGTCTGTAATTGACAGTTTACATACCGGTCGACATCTTTATGATGGTCAACCAGTTGTAGTTATTGTGAGTTTATGCGGAAAACTTCCATTCTAAAACAAATTTACTTGGGATTCTTTCTCTTATCAGGCTATGGGACTCATTGACGTCCAACGGTCTATATATGGAGATTCTAGGGGTTCCTAAGGTGATCTATCTCTTGTATTCTTTATAGGTTTACTCAATTGTTTGAGTAGTTAAGAGGCATGAAGCACAAGTCTTGTTTGTGCTCAAGATTAAGGAAGAGTTTGGGTATTGAGATCTTGTATCTCGGAGAGATTTGAGAAAGTTCTTTGTACTTTATTTTTATACGACATAGTGCAAGAAAATCCTTCCTTGGTAGAGAGGCAGTTGGACAATACATACCAATTTTCCGGTGTTCTTGTGTTTTGTTAGTTGATTATTTTCCTTGTCGAATATCTCAGGTTTTATCGAGGCCAATTGATCCTCACAATTGGTATCAGAGCTTTGGTTCAATAAATTTGTGGCCAAGTTAACGAAAGGCTTAGACGGCTTCAAGATTGAGAAATTCAATGGTAAAGGGAATTTGGGTTTGTGACAACAAAGAGTGAAAGATCTCATAGTTCAACAAGGGTGTTACAAATAGGGTGTAAACGAGCCAAGCTTGGGCATGGCTCAGCTCGAGCTCGAAATTTCAAATTTGAGCTCGAGCTCGGCTCGTATCCTCCTAATTTGAGCTCGGCTCGTAAAGAATTCTGGAGCTCGAGCTCGAGTGAAAGCTCGTTAAAAAATTTTATGGAATGAGATTTAAATAAAAAATATATATTTGTATATATTTATATTTATATAAATATAAATATAAATATATATATATATATATAAATATATATATATATATAATAATGAGCCGAGCTCGAGCGGACTCGTGAGCTTGTTCGAGCCAAGTTTGAACGAGTTGAGCCGAGCCAAGTATCATTGAGCTCGAGCTCGGCTCACAATGGGACGAGCCCGAGTCGAGCGTGACACGAGTCAAGCCGAGCCAAATTAGCTCGCGAGCCTGCTCGGCCCGTTTACACCCTTAGTTACAAAGCAATCTTTAGAACAAAGAGTAAACTGGCAGAGGCGAACAAAGTCGACGCAACAAAGGAGCTAAAGAAGTCAAGTAAAGTGGAGAAACCCGATGAACTCAGTTAGGCAGATTGTGTCACGGCCCGGGTTTTTAAAACCATTTTTAAATCAGAGTCGTAGCGGAAAACCAGAGGATTATTCCTCTATGCGATAAATCATGAACTGAAAAATTTTCGACTAAGCATCTAGGCCGTGATAACTGGGTTTCACAAATATTGATACAAAACTATATATACATATAGTATTACAAGATGCAAAGTCGATTAAACCAACGCAAGTCCTCTAAGTGCAAGTCTGTCATCCATCTCAAAATAAACTAGAAATAGTTGGAGTTCATGCCTTACAACAGAGTCTAGAGCAAACCCGAAGCAGGATATATGCTCAGCAATCTGAACGTCCTCACCGCCTAGCTCCCAAGTGCACGTGAAGTCAATCCTCCACAGCAGCACCTACATCACATAAGGATGCTGAGTATAAAAATACTCAGTGGGATACCATAACACAGTCATCAACATTACAATAAACCAGGATTTGCATTAACATATTATGCAACCTATTACAGGATTCCACTTGAATCTTTTATTAATCTTTCAAGTAAGTCTTTTATTACTTCCCAAGTTCCACTTCAATATTTAAGTCTTTGTCCCATATAGACAGACTCACTGAATATCATACCTACAAGACAGACAGCACGAAAACACCGTGACTATCACTCTGGTTAATACCGGTAATCACGGCATGTCCTGAATCCCTCAAGGGTGACTGCCTCGCCCATTCCTTACCTTAAAAGGTATGACCGTCGGAAGAGTATGGCTCCACATCAGCTCCTAGACTCGATGTGGGTAGGGAAACGCAGCCTTCTAGGATGCTAACGTCTCCAATGTTGTGCACAGTAAACCACTTGGCAACCAAGGCTCAGGATGTGTGTAGAGCTTCCATCGGTCGGAAGATGCAAAAGCTCTCTCTAAAATCCATAGAGAAGAGGTAGCAGCTTAAGCCTGGCCAATAGAATATGTAATGCTCTCTCTAAAATCCATAGAAAGATGCAAACATGGGCCAAAATAACATGTAAATGCTCTCTCTAAAATCCATAGAAAGATATAACAGCTTAAGCCTGGCCAATAGACGTTGGTCCTTATTAGGTACCATGACACAGAGCTTCCACCAGTTGGAAGATGTGAATGCTTTCTAAAATCCATAGAGAGATACAGACGGCAGAGCTTCCACCAGTCGGAAGACGCAACACCACCCCAATCTATTTCTTATGATCCTTAATAGATATCACAGTATTACTAGTATGAAACCATAACATACCATTCACAATTGTTGGCTTAATAGCTCAACAGATAGCCTAACCTTTGACTTAATAGTCATTCGGTCGCTTAATCGGAAGTCACTCACACTCATACACTGACTTCCAATCCCAAGGGCATTTTAGTCTTTATCTTGATTAAGTTCTTCCAAACCCTCAAGCTCAGCCCTCAAGTCATCATTTTATTATCTTTTATAAAATGATTAAGTCTCTAAACCATCTAGGTTTATTAGTCGGGTTTTTCTTTACTATTTAAGACCTTTGCTATCAGTCAGCATAACATAAGGGACTAATACCCTTAATACAGTAACATCACACACATACCAATAACACACCAATTAGGCATTGAAATTATATATGAAACAACCCAAAATTACTAATAAGAGCCTATGTACCATTCTGGCTCTGTATGTACCATACTGCATTCAATTACACAGACAGTCAAGCTTCACCGTCAGTTGTGGGCAGTTTTAACTATCGGTGGAGGTCCACCGGCAGTTCAAAATCTAAACCGGCTTATGAACCGGGTTTATTCTTGAACCGGGTTCGGTCTGAAGGTAGACCGGGTTCGGTTTATAAATGAACCGGACTTATTTATTGAACCGGGTTTAGTTTATATCTGAACCGAACCGGGTTCGATCAGCCTGAACCAACTGATTTACTGGACCGGGTTTGGTCTAATAATGGACCGGCCCGGTCTGGCTTGCCATTGGACCAGACCAGTCGTCTTCCTCAGGAAGACGACTGGTTGGTCGTCCGTGTGCAGCGGCCGCCACGACGGCCGCCGTCGCACTGCCACAGGCCAGGCGACACTTCCGCCCCTTTTATTCCTCGACTCCCCTCGCCGTTTGCCCGTGGTCCAACAGATTTGGGCAAAAATAGTCTGGCAGCAGCATAAAGCTGCTGCCTTTGCTTCCTCCACCGTGGCCAGCGGCGTGGCGGAGGTCAATTCGACCCCCGGTGACCCGCCATCGGCCCCTACTTCCTCCTCCTACTTCCCCGTCACCTCCATAGACGAAGATCCCAAAAAAAAAACAAACTTGACGAGAGAGGTATGGGATCCTACCTCGTGTCGCCGGAGCCGCCAAAGTCGCCGGAGATAGCTAAGAGCCGATGGCTGCTGGAGATTGTGAGAGAGCCGTTGGGATTGCCAGAATCGTCGTCGCCGGCGTCGCCGCTCGAGGACACCCTTCCCCTGCTGCTCCTTTCCTCTTCCCCAGTTTCCCCCTCTGCTTTACTCTCAGCCCAGTCGCCGGAGTTGCCGTCGAGGTCGCCGGAGGTTGATGGGGTCACCGGAATTCGTCAGAGAGTCGCCGGAGTCGCCCTTGCTTCTACTGGCTTCCCACTGGTTCATCCTCTTCACCCTCACCCCGAGTCCCTCTTTGAAAACCAGAAGCTAACTCCTGCTGAGTCACCACAGAACAGAACAGATGTCCTGTTCTGTTCACCAGGTGTTACATTCTTCCCTCCTTAAAAGAATTTTGTCCTCAAAATTCAGGTAAATTCTTCCCCAAACAACTCTGGGTAAGCACGCTACATCTCCTCTTTTGTATCCCAAGTGAGTTCCTTAAACTTATCATTACACCACTGAACTAGGACTAACGGAATCACTCTCTTCCGGAGAACCTAATTTCTTCGGTCTTTAATCCTGATCGGCTTTACTTCATAGGTCAAGTCAGGTTTAAGTTCCAGCATGGAATAGTCAACCATGTGTGCATCATCCCGACAGTACTTCCTCAACTGCGAAACGTGAAACATATTATGCACCTGCTCCAGATTAGGAGGTAAAGCAAGTCGATATGCTGAGTTACCAATCCACTCGAGGATTTCAAAAGGACCTACGAAACGAGGACTTAATTTTCCTTTCTTTCCAATTCGCAAGACTCCACACGTGGGAGAAACCTTCAAGAAAACATGGTCACCGATCTCAAGTTCAAGATCTCTACGCCTTCTGTTTGCATAGTGTTTCTGCCGCTCCTGGGCCAACCGAAGCTTTTCCCGAATGAATTTCACCTTGTCAACACACAACTGAAGCATCTCTGACTTGAACATAACTTTCTCACTGACTTCATTCCAACAAGTCGGAGATCTACATGGACGTCCATAGAGAGCTTCATATGGCGCCATCTCAATACTAGAATGGTAGCTGTTGTTGTAGGCAAATTCAATCAAGGGTAAATGGTCATCCCAATTACCTTTCCAATCTAACACGCATGCTCTAAGCATGTCCTCCAAAGTCTGAATCGTCCTTTCTGATTGTCCATCAGACTGAGGGTGATATGCTGTGCTGAAATTGAGTGTAGTGCCTAAAGCATCTTGTATACTCCTCCAATAGCATGATGTGAATCTAGGATCCCTATCAAATACTATGGAGAGAGGGGTACCATGCAATCTTACAATTTCTCGGATATAGAGTTGGGTCAAGCTTTCTAGAGTCTGCTTCCACCGAATTGGTAAGAAGTGTGCAGACTTAGTCAACCGATCTACTATCACCCAAATAGCATTATGCTTCTTCTGGGTAGGAGGTAAGCCCACTACAAAATCCATGGTGATATGCTCCCACTGCCATTGAGGAATCTCTAGTGGCTGCAAAAGTCCTCCAGGTCTTTGGTGCTCTGCTTTAACTTGCTGACAAGTGAGACATCTGGCTACAAAGTGACCAATATCCTTCTTCGTTCCATCCCACCAGAAGTTACGCTTCAAATCTTTGAACATCTTTGTCCCAAATAAACTTCACATCCTTTCTTGTCAATTTGGTCAAAGGTAGGGCAAGAGTAGAGAAACCTTCGATGAATCGTCTATAATACCCTGCCAAACCCAGAAAACTTCTAATCTCGGTGACTATTTTTGGCCTCTCCCAATTGACTATAGCCTCGACCTTAGATGGATCAACAGATACGCCATCCTTTGAAATAATAAGGCCTAGGAAGTTAACGCTCTCCAGCCAAAAGTTACACTTGCTAAACTTGGCATACAACTGATGCCCCCTCAACACGTCTAATACCCGCTCCAAATGGTTCGCATGGTCCTCGAAGGATGACGAGTAGATAAGGATGTCATCTACAAAGACAATGACAAACTGGTCTAACCAAGGATGATAAATCCTGTTCATCAAACCCATAAAGGTTGCAGGTGCATTGGTTACTCCAAAGGGCATTACTAGGAATTCATAATGACCATATCTGGTCCTAAAGGCAGTCTTAGAGATGTCTTCATCTCGAATCCTCAACTGATGATAGCCTGAGCGAAGGTCAATTCGCGAGAAAACTTTGGCTGAATGCAACTGGTCGAATAGATCATCTATCCGAGGCAAGGGGTATTTATTTTTAACAATCACCTTGTTCAACATCCTATAATCGATGCACAATCTGAGTGAACCATCCTTCTTTTTGACAAACAGAACTGGTGCTCCCCGAGGCGAGACACTTGGACGAATAAATCATTTGTCGAGCAACTCCTGCAATTGCTTCTTCAATTCATTCAACTCTGCTGGAGCCATCCTGTACGGTGCCTTGGACATTGGTGTTGCTCCAAGGCATAGCTTTATTGTGAAGTCAACTTCTCTTCTAGGAGGTAGACCGGGTAGTTCTTCAGGGAACACATCAGAAAACTGAGACACTACCGGTATATCTTCCAACTTTGGTTGCGCTGATTCCAAGGTGATCACACTTGCTAGATAGGCATCACATCCCTTCATAAGAAGCTTATGCGCCTTCAAGGCTGAGATTATACATGCATTATCTTCTGACTTCACTCCTTGAAAAATAAAAGATTCCTCCCCAGGGATGGTAAGGGTTACTCTTTTTTTCCTGCAATCCACTAATGCAGTATATACAGAAAGCCAGTCCATCCCTAGGATTACATCAAAGTCAATCATGTCTAACAAGACAAGATCAGCTGGAAAATACTTATCTCTAAAACAAATAGTACTCCTAGAAGACACTCACTTACTCTAATAATATCACCAACAGGGGTCATTACAAGTAAAGGTGAATCTAGCATGCTACAAGGGTAGTTTAAACTTAAAGCACACACACCCGATACAAAAGAATGAGTTGCACCGGGGTCAATTAAAACTTTTACACCCAAGTCATAAATAGAAACTGTACCTCCCACAACTGCATTCTTTTGAGCATCCTCAGAAGTAATAGAGTAAACACGAGCATGTGCATGCCTGCTGCTTTCACCTTGCTGTGCATTTCTTTGCTTTTCAGGGCAAAACCTGGCCACGTGCCCTTTCTTATGGCAGAAAAAGCAGATGCGATCCTTTGCCTCACAAATCTGCCCTGGGTGAATCTTTCCACAAGAGTAGCACTCTGACTGAACACTTGCCCCCTGAGGTTGAGGTTGTGGTCTCTGGAAAAATGGCCTATGCTGACCAGCATTAAACTGTCCTGAGCTTTTTCGCCTTGGCTCAAAACCCCTTTTCTGTCTACCCTGGAAGTTATGTCCCTGACCAAATTTGCTACTCCTAGCATCAATTCTCAGTCTCTTAGCCCTCTGCTCTTCTCTATTTCTGTCCTGGTTCTTCTCAAAAATATACGCCTGCTCCACAGCGTCAGCAAAAGATGTAGTTCGGGCTCCCATGACTTTCTCTCGCAGCCCAGTTCTAAGTCCATAAATGAACTTCTCCATTCTTTCACCATCATCCTCCATCTTGGTGGTGAAACGCTCCAACTCTACAAACTCATTGTCATAGTCCTGCACGGTCATATTACCTTGTCTAAGACCCAAGAATTCACGCATCTTCTCTTTCTGAATGTGACTCGAAAAATATTTTTCATTAAAAACTTTTAGGAATTCCTCCCAGGAAATCTCTTCAACTTTTCGATCTTTAAAGAAAGTGCGCTTGGCAAAACTCCACCAGTGATCAGCATTTTCTGTCAAAACAAAAGTCGCCATTCGAACTTTACTATCATCCTCCGCCAAGATAGATTCAAAAATCTTCTCGATAGCTTTTACCCAACTCCCAGCCTTTTCTGGAGTTTCTTTCCCTCTGAAAGCTGGAGCCATTGCCTGGAACAATTTGAGATGAGCTATCTTTTCTTTCTCTGCTTTCTTCCTGGCATCAGGACGATGTTTCACTTGAGCTTTCACTGTTTGTGCTAGACCCCTAATCATTTCCATTACATCCCCATCATTGTCACCTCCCAAGTTAGATGACGACGCACCATGGAAGGTTTTCCGTTGTCCCCCACTACTTTCCGTAGACTCCTCACGAGAGATCTGATGAGGAGGTAGACATTATTCTGCCTGGCATTCTCTATCTTTACTTCTGCCAATATCCAAAATTTTCAGCGTCCGGATGTTTCTCTTACGCAGTGCCATCTCAACCTACAGGATGAGAACACTTATCACTACTTCTACCCACAACCACAACTATAACTAGATATATCCTAAGAGGACTTCCAGACTTGCAGATAAAGGTTATGCTCTGATACCAACTATCACGGCCCGGATTTTTAAAACCATTTTTAAACCAGAGTCGTAGCAAAAAACCAGAGGATTACTCCTCTATACGATAAATCATGAGTTGAAAAATTTTCGACTAAGCATCTAGGCCGTGATAACTGGGGTTCACAAATATGGATATAAAACCATATATAGATATAGTACTACAAGATGCAAAGTCGATTAAACCAACGCAAGTCCTCTAAGTGCAAGTCTGGCATCCATCTCAAAATAAACTAGAAATAGTTGGGGCTCATGCCTTAATACAAAGTCTAGAACAAACCTGGTGCAAGAGATATACTAAGAAATCTGAATGTCCTCACCACTAGGCTCCCAAGTGCCACGTGAAGTCAATCTTCCACAACAGCACCTACATCACATAAGGATGCTGAGTATAAAAATACTCAATGGGATACCGTAACCCAATCATCATATCAAAATCAACACACCAATATTTGCATTAATATCTTATGCAGCCTATTACAGAGTTCCACTTGATTCTTTTATTAATCTTTCAAGCAAAATATTTTATTGCTTCCCAAGTTCCACTTCAATATTTAAGTCCTTGTCCCATATAGACAGACTCACTGAATGTCATACCTACATGACAGACAGCACGAAAACACCGTGACTATCACTCCGGTTAATATCGGTAATCACGGCACGTCCTAAATCCCTCAAGGGTGACTGCCTCGCCCATTCCTTACCTTAAAAGGTATGACCGTCGGAAGGGTCTGGCTCCACATCAGCTCCTAGACTCGATGTGGGTCGGGAAACGCAGCCTTCTAGGATACTAACGTCTCCAATGTTGTGCACAGTAAACCACCTGGCAACCAAGGCTCAGGATGTGTGCAGAGCTTCCATCGGTCGGAAGATGCAAAAGCTCTCTCTAAAATCCATAGAGAAGAGGTAGCAGCTTAAGCCTGGCCAATAGAATATGTAATGCTCTCTCTAAAATCCATAGAAAGATGCAAACATGGGCCAAAATAACATGTAAATGCTCTCTCTAAAATCCATAGAAAGATATAACAGCTTAAGCCTGGCCAATAGACGTTGGTCCTTATTAGGTACCATGACACAGAGCTTCCACCAGTTGGAAGATGTGAATGCTTTCTAAAATCCATAGAGAGATACAGACGGCAGAGCTTCCACCAGTCGGAAGACGCAACACCACCCCAATCTATTTCTTATGATCCTTAATAGATATCACAGTATTACTAGTATGAAACCATAACATACCATTCACAACTGTTGGCTTAATAGCTCAATAGATAGCCTAACCTTTGACTTAATAGTCATTCGGTCGCTTAATCGGAAGTCACTCACACTCATACACTGACTCCCAATCCTAAGGGCATTTTAGTCTTTATCTTGATTAAGTTCTTCCCAACCCTCAAGCTCAGCCCTCAAGTCATCATTTTATTATCTTTTATAAAATGATTAAGTCTCTAAACCATCTAGGTTTATTAGTCGGGTTTTTCTTTACTATTTAAGACCTTTGCTATCAGTCAGCATAACATAAGGGACTAATGCCCTTAATATAGTAACACCACACACATACCAATAACACACCAATTAGGGCTTGAAATTATATATGAAACACCCCGGTGACCCGCCATCGGCCCCTACCTCCTCCTCCTACTTCCCCGTCACCTCCATCGACGAAGATCCAAAAAAAAAACAAACTTGACGAGAGAGGTATGGGATCCTACCTCGTGTCGCCGGAGCCGCCAAAGTCGCCGGAGATAGCTAAGAGCCGCCAGCTGCTGGAGATCGTGAGAGCGCCGTTGGGATTGCCGGAATCGTCGTCGCTAGCGCTCGCAGTCGCTGCTCGAGGACACCCTTCCCCTGCTGCTCCTTTCCTCTCCCCCAGTTTCCCCCTCTGCTTTACTCTCAACCTAGTCGCCGGAGTTGCCATCGAGGTCGCCGGAGGTTGATGGGGTCACCGGAATTCGTCAGAGAGTCGCCGGAATCGCCCTTGCTTCTACTGGCTTCCCACTGGTTCATCCTCTTCACCCTCACCCCGAGTCCCTCTTTGAAAACCAGAAGCTAACTCCTGCTGAGTCACCACAGAACAGGACATATGTCCTGTTCTGTTCACCGGGTGTTACAGATTGGGAAGAGATGGAATTGAAGGTGGCAAGCACTATATGCCTTTGTCTATCAGATGAGATACTTCTAAATGTTATGGGTATTGATACTCCTATGGAATTGTGGCTTAAGTTGGAGAGCCTATGCAATGCTAAACCCCTAACGAAGATAATTTACCTTAAGATGTAGTTGTATGACATCAAGATGTAAGAAGGCAATGATTTACTAACTCATTATAGAAAATTGAATGATCTCTTGGCTAAACTTGTTATTGTTGGTGTTACCATAGAACAAAAGGATAAGTGAGCATTGCCTATGATATCTATGCCTCCTTCATATAAGTGATATACACAAGATATTCACTATTTTATATGCCTTTTATCTATTTGTTAGTGTACTTTTCTAGTTAAAATAAAGATAAATATTGGTTATCAATGTTATGTCTGTAATTAAGAATTTAATAAATAATTGTGCTTAATTAATTTATTTAGATGCATTAATTTTATATTTTTTTACCCATCAAAATTGGATTTTGATTTTATTTATGTTGGTCTTAAACGTGTGTGCCACAGATAGCCAAAGTGTAGCACGCATGATGGGTTTTTAAGTGAAGAACCATCCATCAAATATCTGACGGTTAAGAACCGCTAAAGAGGAGTACGTTAGATGGGGTTTTTAAAGTTGGAATTCATTTTGAAGCTGAAATCAAGAGCAGAGATGATCCAAGCCGTTGATTTTCACTAAAGAGAAGACAAGTGATGTTTTAAAGAAAAGAATCATCCAAATGAAATCCGACGAAGGAGAATGAGATGACGGGTTTTGAAACAAAAAATATAAAATATAAAAAAGGGAATTAAATTTGAGTTGTGTTCGGTCAAGCAAAAAAAAAAAAAAAAAAACAGGGCCGAGCAGCTCTGGTGAGTCGCTCGGAACTGAAGCTCTTATGCTCGAGAGGGCTCAAACAGAAGCTCGGGTGAAGACTCTTGATCAACAACAACCCAAATTGGAAGAGGCACATAATGGAAGGTGGTGGTTTGGGAATGGATTTGGACGCGATTCATACTGGATTGAGAAGATTCAAAAGCGGTTGGGATTTGCTTGAATCTGTAATTGGAAATCAACCTCATATATAGGTCTCTTTGATTGCGATTAGCTGGGTGACGCTGGAATTGGAAGAGATTTCTTTGACTGATTTGGACTCATCGTGAGGAGCATCTAAAAATAAACCAAGGAGGGCAATTGTCTTATTTTTATTTTAGTTTGATGTATGAATTTTATTCAATAAATTAATGATAGTTTTGTCGATTTTTATTCTGTGCTCGAGAGAGGGTATAGTAGAAGTTTGTATAAAACTAAACTAAGGAACGCCGGTGTTCGAGAGAACCGTGCGCACTCCGAGGTGCTTTTGAATAAAGTTTAAATTTTTATATAATTTTTATACTCGAGAGAGATAGTCTCTATTGATCACTACTTTAATTGTTTAAGTGCGTACGTCTGAGATGAGTCTACATGATTATTTTGACCGTGCGTTTGAGAGGAGCACGTTAATTACATCAACTACAAGTTCATTAAAATGAGGGGAGATAGAATTGATTTAATTAGTGGTGGATTTGATGCTTTGGAACTTCTATATATTGGTTTATCGTTAGTTTTTCTTAAGTTTTAATTAGTTATGAAAAGTTTTTTCCATCGAATTAGTTAAGTAATTGTCTAGAATTAAGTTGAATTTGAACTAAGTCATTGTGGGATCAACCTCGTAGTCTCTATTCTATATTAGATTTGTACGCTTGCGAGTAAATAAATTAAAATTCACATCAATAAGGTTATTGCTTTATGTGTTAATAAGGATACATTGATTTTGGAAGATGTTATTTTGGCACTTCTTTTTTTTGGGGTAATTGAAAATTGTATTAACCAGAAAAAGGAGGGAATCCAGAAGATATGACCTTACAAAATTCCTCAAAAAAAATAACCATCAAATAAAAAGGAAAAAAGAACAGTCGAATGACTGTTCCATAAATAAACGTTGTAATGGATCAGATTTTGTCACCATTAGAGACGCATAACTGATCGATCACACACTGGGAAGAATGGAAGAAGCTGACATTAGTCCCAAAAGCCACTCATAAAATTACAATGGGAGAGACATGTATCCTTTAGCTTGAACACTTGAAGAATATCTTGAACTACCAATAATCTGATGCCCCAAAACATAGGTCTCCATCTTTTTATCATAAAAAATTCTATGATTTCTCTCCTCCCAAATCATAGTAACAAAAGCAGTAAGCTTGAAGAATATTTTGACACTTCTTGCGGAAGAGAAGATTTGGAAGTCTCAATTTGAGGGTACATCGGATGGAGATGCCCTTGTAGCACGTGGAAATCCATGAAAAATGATGGATAAGGGCAAATCTAAGGTTACATATTATTATCGTAAACAAGAGGGGCTTGTAAAGAGGGAGTGTCAATAGAAGAAGGAAGATCAGAAGAGGAAAGGTGAAGGTTCTGCTATGATCAAGTGAATACGGTGGGAATCCTTGATAGTGAGGCTATGACTGTCACTGCATGTATGATTTTCTACAATAATTCGTGGTTCATTGATTCGTGTTGTTCATTCTATATTTATTTTCATAAAGATCAGTTTGCCACTTATGAGTTTATCACTACTCAGCATGTTCTAATGGGAAATCTCGACATGTGTGAGATTATAGAATCAGGAGTGTTAATATCATGTTTGATGGTGTTACATGCACATTGAGTAATGGTCGGCATGTCCTTGGAGTAAAAAGAAATCTTATTTCATTGGAAGAATTAGATGGAACCAGTTGTGAGATACATGCAAATGGTGGAGTGATGAAGATCACCATAAGAGCTGATACATGCAAGATTGGTATAAAGAACATCATTGGGATGTGGAAGAGGTTGGTGAAAGTACTACTTAGGAAGAGGATTGTCGCGTGCTCATTCTCAAGAGAGTATGAGTCATCATGGTATTCTTGCCATGGCTCAAGTATTTTAGAGTATATTCCAAATCCAGAAATGGAATATGCCTCTATTGACTTCTAAGATTCAAGCTTGGATATCACAAGAAGTTGTAGAAAAACACACATAAAGCACTTAAGCTCAAGGTGGAGTTGTGCTTCATCAATTCGCCACAGAATTGAGGACATTAGTGCACACAAGGGGGTGCAGAAGGCTACACTCAAGGTGGAGAGCATAGGGGATGCTTTTGGAGGTGGAGATCTTCTAGGTGACTTGGGGATTCAAGTTAAGGTGGATATTATTGGAAAATATGCTTTAAAATCCTATTGAAAGAAAGAGAAGACATGAAGAAGGAAGTGGACAATAGCATGATCAGTCGACTGGTCTTGCCTAGCGATCGACCGGAAGGTCCTCTGGAAGTTACAGTTTTTGTACTTTATTTTTTTACAAAATAGTGAAAGAAAATCTTTTTTTACTGGAGAGACGGTTTGGCCGATCCACACTAATTTGTTGGTATTCTTGTGTTTTATTCATTATTTGTTTTCCTTGTCGAATATATTAGGCTTCATCGAGACCACTCGATCCTCACATCATAGAAAAGCACCATGGGATCGGTCTTATTTAAACTCTCTCTCTCTCTCTCTCTATATATATATAGAGAGAGAGAGAGAGAACGGTTTACATGAAATCATTCTCGTATAAGGAGCATGAGGATAATCTTTTAGGTCGTTGGATTCTGATCCGAGGGTAGGTATGAAATCAGTGGGTTAGTGAGTGTGTCAAATCGGTGGATAAGTGAGTTCGTTAAAGCTATTTGTAGCCGTTAGATCAAGATCCAACAGCTACGAATTAAATTGGCCTCATGTAAGCTATACGAGAGCGATCTCATTTAAACTTTTATATATAATTTCAAAGAAGGAAAAAACTACTCCGGCCTGCCAAAAAACCTAGCTGCATTGGAAAAATTGAGGATCCAAATTTAGGTGACTGGATTTGATATATAGGCCAATAGATCTTCATGCTTGCATGTGTACGGGTAAGCGGAGGCTTGAAATGTTGTGGGCCATATAGGCCATTAAATTTAACTCATTTTCAAATGCAGCCCAAATTTTCTGGACAGAAGGAGTACTTTAGAACAAAATATACAAGGGTGTGATTTACATATAATATTAAGAAGAGGATAAACATTTGAGAAGTGAGAAAAGGACATATTTGAAGTCTATGGTCAAGGACCAAGTAGTGTGGGCCATCTTATCTTGTAAGATGCAAACTAAAAGTAATGGGGATACTTTGTTGCCTTCTGGGTATGGGATCAAATATGATTAAACTTTTGGGCAATTGGGGTAATTGGATGGATGGCAGCATTGCCACCCCTGTATTAGACCCTAAAATGATGGCATCATTTAGACCTCATTTTTTCTCACCCTTTTTCTCCTAGACCCACCCCATTCCCTAATCCATCTACCACAGTGTACATCTCAGCCTCTTCTGACATGAAATTTCTCCTCAGACACTTTACCCCAAGTTTGGAGGAGTCTGGACACTGTCACTTACTGAACACTACGATGGTGGTTGGCCATTGCCATAATGTGCCCGAGATTCAGTGGTCCACCAGCGATCACCGATCACCACACTAGAATTGTGTTGTGATCAATATGATAGTGGCTGACCACTTCCATAAAGTGCCCAAAAAAAAATGTAGTTAGTGGACGCATTATGGAGGAAGAAGACCATCATCAGTAATTTAACACTCTGACGGTGGCAACAGCGGCCACCGATTGATTGTGGGACTCCATAGGAAGGGAGACCAAGGGTGCAACAAAACAAAGGAGGGGAGGCCCAAAATGTGGGTTCCAGTGCACGAGGCTGGATGGCACTGTGGGGGAAGAAGAGGAGACGGTGAGAAATAACATGGGTTGGGACAGGGAGGAGTTGGGCGGCCATGGTTGAAGAGGAGGTGGCATAAGGTAGAGGCAACAAATGCCAAGCATCAGAGAAGAGGGAAAGTGAATTGATAAGGGGAATTTATATAATAAATCATAAAAAAAATTATAAAAATGACACACTGTAGCAAATATTTGCAAAATAGGGTATCTGACAAGCCACGCAGGCACCCGCGTGGCACAGGTATCTGCGTGGCTTTTTTTTTAAAAACTAACCCGAAAGGCATCGGTTACATCTCTATTGACGTCTTTGACTGCATTCATCGTTTTTTTAGTGCTCTTTCTGGTCATTATGATAGCACAAAGATGTTGAGCCATCGTATGCTATTTATCGTAGTTTTTATGGTATTTTTTTTTATAAATAACATGCGATGGATCAACATCTTTTTAATATCATAATGACTAGAAAGAGCACTAAAAATAATGAAAAAAAAGGCGAAAACGGATCAGAAATGAGAGAGATATGTATCGTTGAAATTATCGCCCCTTTAAAATGGGACAAATTTATTTTGAGCTATATTATTGGGACAAACTTCAACTATGCATACCTCCCTCATTTTTATCCATTTTTGCTCTTTTTTTTCATTCTTTATTATGTTTAGTGCTCTTTCTGGTCATTACAAATATGTTGAGCCATCGCATGCTATTTATCGTAGTTTTTATGGTATTTTTTTTAATAAATAGCATGCGATGGCTCAACATCTTTTTAATATCATAATGATTAGAAAGAGCACTAAACATAATAAAGAATGAAAAAAAATAGACCAAAATTGATTAAAAATTAGAGAGATATGCATCGTTGAAGTGATTGCCCCTTTAAAATGGGACAAAAATAATGAAGACAGTTAAAGGAGTCGGTTCAACTGACGCTTAACCGAGAGGCACCTTTCAGGTTAGTTTTTAAAAAAAAAGCCACGCGGGCGCCTGTGTGGCTTGTCAGATACCCTATTTTGCAAATATTTGCAATAGTGTGTCATTTTCATAATTTTTTTTATGATTTATTATACAAATTCCCCAATTGATAAAGTGTGTAGTGGCCAAGAGAAAATAGGGGCAAACAAAGTATTATGGGCCTAGGTTGAGAGACCTATATTTTCTCTCTCCTAGGGTAGCGTTTGCATAGACAATCCACTCATATTGTTGGCGATTGTTATCAGATTGTGGAAAACTCCCTTTGGTAACCCGAATTATTTAACAATCAGAATTGTTTGACAATCCAAGAATGTTGGGCAGATTGTTGATAATCATGGCTTTTTGAACAATCTGTTCAAGTTTGATTATCAAACAATATGAAGGAGCCCCTCACACAATTTTAAATCAGTGTGCATATTTGTCATTATTATAATAAGGTTTGTCCAACAGTACGATAGGATTGTTTTTGTGTAGTCAAACAGGCCCGAATTTTTGTACTATCAGATTTTGGACAATTCAGATTGTCTGTTCAAGTTTGATTATCAAACAATATGAAGGAGCCCCTCAGACAATTTTAAATCAGTGTGCATATTTGTCATTATTATAATAAGGTTTGTCCAACAGTACGATAGGATTGTTTTTGTGTAGTCAAACGGGCCCGAATTTTTGTACTATCAGCTTTTGGACAATTCAGATTGTCCGACAATTGGATAGGATTTTGTTATGATCTTATTAGGATTAGGATTAGCCTACTCCTATGTCAATTAGGACTATAGCTTAGAGTCTATCCTATGTCAACTAGGATTATGGCTTAAGAACCTATAAATATGTAAGGGGTTTTCCCTACTCATTACCCAAGATCAATGAAGAACTAGTTTATTTTATGTGTTTTACTTTCTTAGTTATAGATGTCTTTCTCTATGGATTCTCATGTAGACTACTGTCTACAACATTGGTATCGGAGCATTCGTTCCTTCGGACCATTACATAGGCAACAGGTCTTGCCAACACTTGTCGCACTTAGAGCCAAGTGGAAGCGAGAAGATTAAGAGTGAAAACTTCGAAACGAAGAAAACGAACGGAGTTGGAAGGCCTACCTGGAGCTTTGGTCGTCACCACCTCCAGCCGAGCCGTACTATGTCTCGGCCCCGAGCACCGCCGTCGCGGATGCTGTTGAAGACTTCCCACTGCCGTCCCAGTTGCAAACCTCGTCGCCACCTCCTTCGCAGACACCCAAAACGCCACCTTCAAGCCCACCCACACCACCCTCCTCGCTCAACAACAACACAACACAACACCCGCCGACGGAGGCGAAGAAGCCGACGGAGAAGGTCCCCGCGGAGAAGAATCCGCCTTCTGGGGAGCTCCTATGGCCGCCACAACACCCGCCGATGGTCTCGCCTCCTCTGCCTTTGCCGTTGAATCCGCCGCCACCTGACCCACCACCAAAGTTGCCATCTTTTTGTACGCCGGCGCACTTCAACACACTATTTTCGCCCCGATCGCAGTCGCACGGGCTTCCGACTTGGATTCCGCCTCCGCCTCCGCCTCCACC
Organism: Houttuynia cordata; assembly: GCA_039654745.1. Taxonomy (NCBI): domain Eukaryota; kingdom Viridiplantae; phylum Streptophyta; class Magnoliopsida; order Piperales; family Saururaceae; genus Houttuynia; species Houttuynia cordata. The sequence continues at coordinate 41,472,876 of CM077503.1, read as the reverse complement.
GCAACCACCACCAGATCCGCCGCCTATTGCAACTCCGACACCTCTGCCTCCCACTAGATGCCCCATCGACACCGCCGGGTGGCCAAAGTTCCCACCTTTTTTCGTCACCGCCGTCGCATGGGCCTCCATCGACGTCGCCTTCTACGATTTCGACTCTTCCGCCCAATTGCGGCCGGAGCCCCCGTCGTGGTCCTCTCCACCGGATCTGCCTTCCCCACCACCAAAGCCTCCGCCTTTCGACGCCGCCGTGGTGATTGCCTTGCCGCCGCCTGTTGCGACTCCGATGGCTCCGCCTCCGACGAAGCCGTCTCCACCGAAACCACCTCGCCTGAGCTTCTGTGGACGACGAAGTCCCAGTCCGCCGTCGTGCCTGGCAACATTCGAATGGCTATGGCACACGAGGACGAAGACCGGGTTTCTGTGGGTTTGGTCCGACTTAAACCTGGGTTGCTGGTTCAACATTACTGGTCCAATACCTTGGGCTGGTTCAACATTGCTGCCATTCCTTTAGGGTTGGTTCAGTTTTTTTCAAAAAACAAAAAAACAAAAAAAATTTGACGGGTTTTGTGTGGCCCATCTATTATTGGTTCCAAGTTTTTTCGACGGCATACTTTACGCCAAACCGGATCCACTCAGTTATGAATCTAGGGTACGATTCATCTACAAGAGCTTTCGTGGGTCTAACGTATTTCGATCAAGTTGAGTTTTTTTGCATTTCTGCCTTCGCTGCAAAAACGACAAGAGCACCTCGAGGACGAGGTGATGCGGAAGCGTTGGTGGAATGTTATGATCTTATTAGGATTAGGATTAGCCTACTCCTATGTTAATTAGGACTATAGCTTAGGGTCTATCCTATGTCAACTAGGATTATGGCTTAAGAGCCTATAAATATGTAAGGGGCATTCCTTACTCATTACCCAAGATCAATGAAGAACTAGTTTATTTTATGTGTTTTACTTTCTTAGTTATAGATATCTTTCTCTATGAATTCTCATGTAGACTACGGTCTACAACAGATTTTCTATCCAAACATACCCTACAAAGTGGCATCTCCAATACTTGGGGTAGGAAATCAGCCATCAAATTGGGTTGAAATTATCTAATTTAAAATAGTGGATGATATAAAAAGCTAAATTTCCCAAAGTGGCTATGGCTTCTATCAAATTGTTGGTAGGAAAATCTAGACTGTAAAAAATCTGATAGCGCAAAATACCGGGCCCGTTTGGGTACACAAAAACAATCCCACCAAATTGTTGGACAATTCTTATTATAATAATGGCAAATATTTTAAAATTGGATGAGGGGCTCCTTCAGATTGCTGGACAATCAAATCTATCAAAAAGGGAGAGTGATAACCCTACATCAGATTCCTACACATTTTTATACACAGCTGATGTGTATGGCAATGAGTGGGTGATCTGATGTGGGGTCACATTAGATCACCCACTCATTGCCATACAGATCAGCTGTGTATGGGAACTGTTCACAATCCGCCCAACGATCCCACATTGTCAAACAAGTCTAATTGTTAAACAATTCCGGATTGTCTATCCAAACGCCGCCTTGAATGATAAGCTAATTTAAGGCCACAGTGCCCCCCTCTAATAAACTGTTAGGGATCTGCCACTACAACAAATCAGGGCTTTTGCGACAGATGTTTTTGCAACAAAACTATTTTTGTCGCAATAGATATCCATTGGCGACGAATTTAAGAATTGTCGCAAATAGCTTAGCATTTTGCGACGAAATAGCGCGTAGTCGCAATAATAAGTACTATTTGCGACCAATACTCAGTTTGGTAGCAAAAACAATGTATATTTGCGACGAATAAGCCATTTAGTCGCAAAAGTTAATTCTATTTGCGACAACCTATATATTTGTCGCAAATAATAAATAATTTTTGCGACAAATTGTTATATTTGTCGCAAAAATAATATATTTTCCTTTTTATAAATAAAAGTATTATTTTTTATATAATCATAAATAAAAATATTTAAAAATATATAAATTTTCCCATTCTCATTATTTACAATAAATAGACATTTTTGGGAAAAGATTATCTTCTTATATTTTTTTATAAAATGGAAAGAAGTGATATTAAAATAATTACAAAAAAATATTATTTTGAAAAAAATCTTAATGAATTTTGTATTTAAACTCAAATAAGTACATAAAATATTGATTATTAAATTTAAAAAATGTACTTGCATAATTTATTATACATTTTTATGTCATTAAATAGATTTTTTGTCAACTATGAGTTGTGTTAGTACCTTAATTACATAAAATCAATGATAGAAAGTTACAGAAGAGGAACGCGGTGTGATAGTTGTGGGGTATGTTTGAAGGATTAATGTAATTTTGTTTGAAAGGGGTTCACATTATAGCATGGCAAAGAGGAGGAATATGATGGACTTCTATGCTTAGTTCATATTCGACTATGTACGAAATTCACAAATTTTGCGCCAAATACGGTTAGGAAATATTTGCTAATCATGATAGAAACTTCCTTCTCTAAAACCAACAGATGTATTGAATGAAAAAGAAAGTTGCATGCCACTAACACGTAGATGCATGTGGCCCGTGGCATAGGTAGAGCACTTGATGCCTATCACACAAGTAGCGCGCCATACCCATGCACATAAGCCGCGACACATTCTTAGCTTGACTCCAATAAAAAAACTTTCTTCCCGTTTATATGAGCCCAGCTCATGCTTTTTGGCGTGAGTGTTGGCACTCTGGACCTTCGGATTCCAATCAAGCTTCGCCCGTTATTAAAGGGGGCATGCAGGGGTAAAACACGACCTAGTCACTCGAGCGCTGTCGGAGTATAATCTAACGGCTTATATTGTTCTATCTCATTCCGATGCGTGTAAGGACTGGACGCATATTAACTTTTCCATCTTTTAATTTTGCCACAACCCTTTTTGCCCTTAAATTCCGTCCTCCATTGTTTCTCCAAATCCTCTTGTTGGCGATTCGGTTTTGGTCGATCGGGGGCTGGTGGCAAGATGGCTGTTCCATGGATGAATGGATGAGGAGGTTTCAGATGGCCATTGCTCTCCTCTCTATGTTGTTACACATGAAAAATACATATTTTTACATTTCTTTTAACTTATTTGTTAATCATATTTTCTAGTTAAAATAAGGAATAAAGTGGATTATTAGTAAATAAATAATTAATGTGCTCTAAATTGTTCAAATTAAATGTGTTCCATAATTTTATAAATTATTTGGTACGTCTAATGTGGGACATATTTTATTTATGTAGGTTCAAGTGGTTGGGCTGTGGAACGACCAAATTAAAGCTATTAGGCGGGTTTTGAAGTGCCAAAGTGACCCAAGAGCTGCGATAAAGCGTAGAAAAGATCTAAACCATTGATGTACATTTAAGCAATTATGGGTTTTGATTTTAACATCCAGAGCGTTCAAATTCGATCTCGCGGATGAAGATGATACAACGGATTTTAACTTAGCCAATTGGAAAGAAAAAAAGAAGAATATGAACTGAACCGGTTCAGTGAGAGAAAAAAAAAATAAAACAGAGGCCTGAGCTTCTGCTCGAGCCGTCGGGTGTTCCATCCAGAAAGAGGTCTGCTCGAGCGACCGACAGAGAAGGCGAGGTCGACGGCAGCCAGGGGTTTGGTCACGGCAGTGCGACTAGGTCGACGGCGAGTCTGATGCGGATGCGAAGGTTCCGGCAGCCATGGCGAGGAAGAATAGCAGAACAGATCCGCCGCGTCGCGATTTGGATGGGTCCTAATTTGGAAAGACATGTTTGGAAAATCGAATCGGGAAAGACAAGCTTCGAAGCTATTTTAGAATGGTAAGACATGAAATTTCAGTTCGATTGAAGATGACAGAATGGGTGATTTTGGCTTTGATTTAGAAAGTTTCAATTTTTTGGTGCTTCGGCCCTGTTTTGAGCGGTTTAAAGTTAGAATTTTTGCTACAAATTGGACGGGATTTGAAGCAATTTGAAGGGCAAACAACTGATTTGGAAGAAAGCCAAAATGGAAGAGTTTCCTACGCGAATTTGAATTGGTTTGCCGTCAGTCAAACTGTTCCTTCTCTACCCTACTGACTGGTAAAGTTCCTATTTTTTGCTTTTTTAGTTTGTGTTATGCTCCCTGGCGATCGGCTTTGCGTATTCTGAACTGTTCGTTGTGATCCGATCAATGGATGGTACACTATTATTTGACTGTTTGGCGTCGAAATTTTTGGCAATGCCGTTTTAGTAATTCCAGATTTGTAATTGGAACTTTCAAATGCTATCAGAGTATATTGCTTGTGAGCCAAAGTAACGGAGAATTATAAGTCACGTAATACCACTGGCACAAATGATTTCTGGCTTTTGTTTCTGGTTTACTTTATAGTAATGTGTTCATGCACCAACATCCAAACACTTAATCCATTCTTCATTCTCATATAGGTTATGGCACATTACACCAACATTGTCTTCTTTTGATAGTCTGTTATAGTGTTTCGACAGGTTGCATACTGGGTATTTTCATTTTCAAGGAAGGGGCACAAGGTTAAGTTATCCAAAATGATTAGTAGTAACTCAAACGCAAGCCACAAGCTGATGAATGAGCTTTGTTTATATAATGTTCCCTGCCATTCATACAAACTAGAAATTAATTACCATAATTCTTTCGACTCGCAGATCCCATATCTCTTGTGAGAGATCACAGAGCGAAAGAGCTACTGACAGCTTAAGGTATACTCGTACGTTCATTTAATGCAGATCTGCTCTATGAACCGTGGGAAGTTAATGATGATCTGGGCCAACCATTCTCTACCTTCGTCGAATTCTGGAATAAGTGTCTTAGCATGATGCCTTACGATCTTGCAGCACCGCTCCTTCTACCCAAAAGGATAATTTCAGGTTTTGATTTCTGTTTACCGTTCTCTTTTTCGAAAACTCAAGCACATTATAAGTTTATTATTTTTCTATTTTCTTGTTCATCATGACCTCTGGTGCTCTGTCAGTTGTGTTGTAATTTTCTTTACAGTTGATTAATCTTTTGTCTGAAATATAATGAAGGCTGTTGCAAAATTGATTCATATCTCTCTTTTCAAGCTCAATTTTTTCTGAGGCATGTTCACTGCTCTTGTGCCATTGGCAAACACCATTAGAGCTCAATGTGAGTGACTTAAGGGGAAGCTCAACATATGCATAATTTGATCATTTCATTGTTATTCTTTCAAATATAAACTGGTAGTTTCTTCCAAATTGAAAATTATTAGCTGCTTGTTCATCCTTTCTGTGAAAAATTATGCACACAACAATGATTCTTACACCATCTCTAGAAAAGTTGGGGTATCAACTGGCTTTATTGATATATACAATTCTTTCTTGCTTTGAGTACCATGTTTGCTTCTTGGTGTTGAGACTGTTTCTCCTTTTCTGATCACCGTGGGAAGCAAACTTGTCGATTGAATGATCTGATGAACTCTCACTTAAGACTTTCCACTCTCTATACTTATCAGGTGATGTATCACACTGCCCATCTGATGGGCTAATGTTTGAGAATGTGCCCACTCTCTACGAAGGAGATGGGGGATGAAATACTTTTGGGACACTCTGTTAGATGCTGATTTAGAGAGTGCTACTCTTGGATGGCATATATCTGAGGAATACTTCCTGATGGCTGTGAGTTTGACAGAATTGATAATCCACAGGTAAGAGCTTTTTCCAGGTTTTATTCACAATATTTTTTCTCATACTAGCTCTGTTTTTAACTAAGACAATGACTAACTGTGATCTACTTCATACATTTCAAACAATAAAGGTAAAGAAAAATGCTAGGTTGTGTGGCATTTGTTTGAGGTGATCTTACGTTTTTCTATATATATTTTTGTAATGATTGAAAAATAGTGAAGTTCAGTTGAAAATGCTTTTGTTTCGGATGGCCCTTGTGAAAATTGTACTCCTTCCGTCCTGAAATAGATGCTCCATGAGAGAAAAAAACGATTAGCATTGTTATTATGGAGCATCTATTACAGGGCAGAGGGTTTTTTTATTATGAAATAGTTTTTGCGACGAAGTAATGTCGTCGTAAAAGACAGATTTACAAAAACTGGAAAGCTACGTTTGCGACGAACTAATGTTGTCGCAAAAGAAGTAAGCATTTTTTAAAAAAGGGAGGACTCCGTTTTGCGACGGAATTATTCGTCGCAAAACGGAGTTCTCTCTTTTTTAAAAAAACGTTTTACATCTTTTGCGACGACAGTAGTTCGTCGCAAACGTAGATTTCCACTTTTTAAAAATGAATTTCGTCGCAAATGTTATTTTTAATTGATTTTTTTTTTATTTTTTTAGTTGTTTTCAAGGACTATTGGCGACAAGAGTTCATCATTTAGCGACGAAAATATTTCGTCGCAAATATTATTTTTTTTGCGACTACACTCATCTCGTCGCAAATACCTTTTGTGTCGGCGTATTTGCGACAGACTGGCGACGAGCTATTTTTCGTCGCAAATTATATTTTGCGACGAAATTAGAGCTTTTGGCGACGAATATGGGAGTCGCAAAAGCCCTGATTTGTTGTAGTGCATGCTCAACCTGCCACACATGCTAAGGTTGTTTCCGAAAAGAAACAACTTTATTAGTAGGGAAGAATAATCTAGTGATTACCCTTTGGTATTAATAATTAAGCATGATGTGAATAATGTATTCATAAATTATGATTAGTAAAGTAAATTGATCATTTGTTTTCCTATCATGCATGTCTAATCAGATTACTAATATTCCATGTACTCCCTCCTTCAACTCCAATATTCAGGTATGGAAAGCCAAAAGTAACAAGAAGTAGGGAGTAGAAAACAAAAACCAGGAGTTTGGCACACATATGCCCAAATGGAGCTACAAAAATTTCATTGGAGTGTGCAGCGAGCTTTGGGCAGGAGTGTAGCTAGCGTTACCGTGTGTAACTCTTTTTAGTATCCATGTGTTTCAATTTTTTTACGGATACGTGGATTAGAGGTTTAATTTTATAACTCTCAATTTTACATGAGTTAAACTCGTCTTTGTAGCAAAGTACATACATATATTCCCTCCGTCCGGATGCTGTTGAAATTATCATCTGTCTTCGGAAAGAGGAGGAGTGGGACTCGGAGTTGAGAGTCAAAGCATCGGAAGTAACGAATTTCTTAGGCCAGTGGAGCTCGGCAAGCTTCTCCCATGTGTTTCCAGAAGCAAATTGTGTAGCGCATGAGTTGGTGGCGTTTGCATGATGTTCAGGGATGTCTACTTCGTGAAAGGATGCAATGCTGATATGGTTGAATACTTGAATAAGGACTTTTCTGCTTTTCAGTTTAGCCTGGTTTAGGCTTTGTTCAAATTAAAAAAAAATTCCCTCCGTCCAATGAAGCCTGGATTTGACAAAACAAGATTCCATTATTACATGGCTGATTTTACTCCCTCAGGACCAAAAACATGGAAGGGGGGAGGACTGTTTTCTTGTACAGGTCATAGAGCAATAAATTTAGCTCATTTTCAAATGCAGGTAAGATTCATTGGTCGACCGAGGGAGTAATAGGGTGATTAGGATCATTAAACTTACAAGTTACAACCTTCATTTTCGATGCAGATGATTTCCCGAAGATTCTTTCACCCCAGTTAATCCACATTTCATTTCTCAAGACAATTAGATTACCTAATGAGCCCACTCACATTTACACATGCAGCAGCCTCACCGTTAACTTGTAGACCGATCCATTTGCAAGTGCATAATATAGGTCGTAGATCAATTCTCTTCGTATATATACACACAAAAACATAAAATTTGCAGTTTCTTAATCGGCTTCCACCTTGTTTTTAGTGTCAAACCAGTCGCAAAATCCAATAATTTGAAGATCGTGTGCCATTAGAAAATTCTATTAGTTGGTACTGATCTCGTGCAATCCCAGTTTTAAAAACATAATGAAGCCCGAAATGCAAGTACCAGGAAGCTTCCTGGCGGGTCTGCACTGATTATTTGATAACAATGCGATAATCCACATATCTGTAATGGTGCGCATCCAACCTCCAATATTCTAAGTTTCGAAAAAAAAAAGAAATGAATAGCAAGGAGATGACACAATTTCTTGATACTGGAGACTAGCATGCAATTTAATTCTACTAAGAAATCGCTAATTAATATAGGATTCGGCCTCCCCAAATACATTTGCAAGCCCATGAAACGCGCACTGAGTGCAATTAGGGTTATGTTTATCATCTCTTTTCAGTTTATTTGCACTTGATAATACAAATTTGAGCCCAGCCTTTCTTTTACTAATTAACTAACGAGTCATTTCCAATTTCTAAACCTTTTCATGCCTGATATAACATACTCCATAATTCTCCTTAGTGTCTTCAATAAGGCATTAGACAAAGTCTAAGTCTCTAAGATCATAAACAAACGTCATCAAAGTATTCAAAATGACAATTATAAAAAAAAATCGCAATGATCACTCCATGCATGCATCCCTTCCTTAATAAAAACACTCGTGTACAAGTTGGTGAAGACCGTGTTAGTAAACTTGCATGTGGTCTACAACTAGCATATCTCTTGTTTGATAAAAGGCAAACCTTGCTTCTTTCCCCACGATTGCACGTTGCAGATGGACACTCCTGTAATTTGTTGAATACACAAAATAATAGCAGAATCATCTATGGAAGAGTGCAGACAGCCTGGTTCTTGAGATCAATACTTTTTAAGTTTTGCCACACTTGCAAATTTGTTTGTTTCTAGTCATTACTTTCATTAAGTATATTCATGATCAATCCACTCGCGTGCTTGTCTTTCCGTATCTAACGTGTGATTGATTTGTGGGCATCAAGAATAAGTTAATTAGACGGCGAGTTAATCTTCTTCCTCACTCAAAACACACATATATGCCCTTTTAGGTAAGTTTTAGACCCAAATTCCAACACAATATTGCTATGTTAGAAAGAAAGCTCATTCATTAATAAGTTCACATACTTTTTTTATATTATTAGCTCATTTACTTAATTACATTTACCTTCCCCAACAATGAGTACGTACCATTAATTTCCAGGAACACCTATATTCATATGAAGATCACCCATTTCATTTTTCACCAACATAATGCTCATGCAATTGCGATGACTGTGCCTTAGGAAGCGAAAATCATGAGTTTGATTGAAGCCTTCATTGGCCTCCCAATACTTGGTTGATCAATGGTGTTGACTTACTTGGTTGCCCCTTAATTGGGTACTTGGACACCCTTGATCAGCACCCAAAATGAAGGTCATCTAGTATAATCACCTTCACCAAAAAGCATACAGATGGGGGACAATTATGGCATTTTACTAATAACAATTGATCTATGATCTAATTTCTTTATTCCATGCTTCCCTATATAATTAATACCTTAATGCCAAGGTCGTCCATCCCTTACACAATAATTAGAAACAAATTACAAGGGAAGGGAAGAGGACGAGAAAATTGTTGAATGATGGGCAACAGCCTCCGGTGTTGCTTGGCCTGCATACTTCCTTGTGGTGCACTAGACATGATCAGGATCGTACATCTCAACGGCCACGTCGAAGAGCTCAGCCGTCCGATCTCTGCCGGGGAGATCCTCAAGGCCAACCCCGGCCATATCCTCACCAAGCCCACCTCCCAGGGAGTTGTCCACCGGATTCTGATCCTGTCTCCGGAGTCCGAGCTCAAGAGGGGCAGCATTTACTTCCTCATTCCTTCTTCTGTGCCTGAGAAGAAGAGACTGCACAGCAAAAAAACTTCTTCCATGAAGAATTTCAAATCTACATATAAACAAGAGGTGAACGAGCAGCTGCATTTGAGTGAGGTTCTATCCGAGAAGAAACCTTCTCGGCGAGATCAACGAAAAGGCGGTAGTGTGAACATATGGCAGCCGCATTTAGAGAGCATCTCCGAGGACTTGTAGTGATATGGTTACTGTTCATCTCCTCATGTGGATAATTTTTTTTCTTTCTTCTTTCCCTGCCGCACTTAAAGAGTGGCAGGTACTTTTTTTTCACTGCCGTGATGTCTTTGGGAAATCAAAGCACTTTGTTGAAATTCAAGTAATTAATGAAAGAATATAAGAGAATTTGGTGTTGGAACGTCTACAACATTGTTATCTCATTCATATGATTTCTGCAAGCCATGAGCTTGTTCTCTTTTCATTTCTTAGAAATTTACGTTGTATGAACTATGCTTTCCTGGTTTTGATCGTCCTGCCCTGGTTCATCTAATTGGCGATAAAGGAGGTAGGGTATATCTTTGTGGGAATTGCAGTTATCAACATCGATATAATGCCATAGCATAGCGTAATAATTGAATATCAGTATTACTATCAGCATTTCTATAATGCGGGAGCATAGCTTAATTATCAAAAGTCAGTAATGCACCTTCAATAGTTGTTATGGATTTTAGCGGGGAATTGGCCTACAACGCGGGGAAGCAGATGTACGTCAGTCTCGAGGAACAATTTTTAACAAGAGAATACTGCTCACCTGCTACAGCCTATCTGTCAGAGATACCAAAGTTTGGAATGACATGCTTTTCTGCCTAAAAAATGTGCTTATTTAAGTGGAAACATGTGCTTTTCTGTTTTGGAAAAAGACTGCATTTACCATTTTACCAATCCAAAACATACAGACATGATTGGTAACTGTCATCTTGAGCATATGATTAGGGGGAATGTAATTAAGATGCTATTAATGAACATATACAGTTAGCTATATATGCACATGACCACAGATCTACAACTCATAATGACTTATATCTCATAGATCTTCCATTTTCCTTTGGCATTGTCATCCCCTCCTGAATTAATTAAGTGTCATTACTACATTTTATGGAATGCCTCTGATTTAGCTCTCTCTGTCTCTCTCTCTCACACACACACACACACACACAGAGTACGGGTCAGATGTCTCAGTTAGATGTGCACATGACCGTATAGTTTTTTTATTTTAAATGAGCGATCGACTAATCTAATTTGATCAAATTAATACATTGTTCGAACCCCTCTCATAATCAGCTAATTTCCAGAGCTAAATTGACAAGCTAAAGCACTGCTGAAACTAAAGGTACATGATTAACTGTGCTAAGCTTATGGCAGTGGTCCACACAGTGGATGATGTATCGATCAAAGGGTCCGGAGTTCTATGACCCTCTCGAGCCACGACGTTTGGACTGACTATTGAATAATGATGGTGATCTCTAAGATCAATGTGCACAGTGATCAATTGCCGCTGCCTGATTACAGTTAAACTATCATCAAATGAGGATGATCAGCACGATTGTCATTTGGTTGAACAGAAGTAACTGTGTTTTCTTTTCTTAGGTGAGAAATTAAAGGTGCAACGAGTGCAGTTTAGCTCACTTGGCTCAGCTTGCTGTCAGGAAAAAATGTATGACCCAGTTGCCTTTTCAGGCTGCGTTGGGTGGGGCTCACGGTCTTCATTGGTTCTGATCCGTGGGCCCTACCATTAAATCCCTGGGCCATCCCCCCTATGCCTAGAAAGCCCCCTGAAAAGGCGACCACGTATAGCATAACTCTGCAGCCAGTTAGAGTTTTGTTCTTAAATACACTTTAAAATTACTTAATGATAAATTCACTTGGAAAAATCAAGCAGGACTATTAACATTGAACGGATGGAGCAGTATTAGGTATATATATAAGAAAACAGAACTATGCAGACTTAAATTACTTATGGTGGAGCTAGTCAGCTTGGCAAGTGGATATGTAACATGAAGCCAAAGTGGTCTAGAACGATTCATAGCGGAACAGCATTGTTCGATTTGTGATAGGAAGCCGCCATCATTTCAATTTTGCATTTTGTTCAAGATTTAATTCCACAATGCCTAGAGCTCCAGCTTCAACTTGGAATAAGTAGAATCATGTGAGACTTCCAGTTGTATGTATTATAGCCATCATTACGAGAAAGTATTGAAAAAACAGGCTTCTCTTCGAATTGACAGAACCGCCAGAATGGTAAAAACAATATAGGTAGTATTTATCACCACTATCCATATCACTGATTGCAATAGTTTTATGTAATCATGGTGCAGACTAAGTTCTCACGTTTGCCTAGATGCCAAAAAGCTGTCAATCCATCATAAAGCATAGAAAAACTCGAGGAGACTTGCATGAATTGTAGTTTAACAATGGAAATTTGTGACAATGCAAGAATGCAAGGGATTGCATTATAGCACATCTCTAATTTTGTACCTCTCATTGTATATCCATGTATCAGTGGGACATGCCCGTGTCCACTAGACATTGATGCAATGGTTGGTGTCTATACAACCTTCCTTGCTTGGTACAATTGTTCATAACTAGGATGGCTTATCTTGTGTAAGTCGAGAAGGAGGGAGATAGAATGGATGATTCCTAGGAAAACCTGATTCCCTGTAAATTCAAACTCATAATTACATCTATTAAAAAAATTATTATAGGTACATATTATTATGATGTTACAATTACCTAACCATGCTAGAAAGAAAAATTTCAAATCTTTCTTGACATCATTTCTATAATCTTATGTCCTCTCTGTATCATGTTCAAAAAAATTATTCTATAAAAGCGAAGGTGAAGGTAAGGAGATCTGACTTCCTGTTTTATTTTTTTAGCAGGGTGAGGAGGGCCCATGTACTAACACGTGCCACCACAACAAAATCTGACGGCCGGCGATACTCCGCATGGCAATGTGCTTAAGCCGGGGCACATCCTAACGGGAAGCCTAGAATATGTAATCTGACAGCAATAGACTGCGCAAGTACATGCACAGTGTCTCATATGCATGCAAGCTTATATTGGAACATATATATAGTCAAAATTCACATTGAGTTTTCCTGTCTATGATAAATGAATGTATGTGTCATCGAGTTGCTAATCACTCTTGCTATGAAGACAAAAACCAAAATCAAATTCCAAACCTTTGATTTTATACCTCATGCATACCTTCTTAGATACATATTTCGCCCTTTGGCGATGTCATCATGCTCACTCCAAAGTAACTCCTGAAGCAAAATGAGTTTGCGGTTGCTCTCATGAAAGTTTCTCCAATTGGACCTCTACATTTCTGTGATCAATTGCCTGTTTCACACCTTGATGCTTCGCATATCGTAGGTGTTCTTGCATTGTGAATTCTTCAGAATGGCTAACAGATCATCGTTGTTGGCTAGTAACATTAGCAAATCGAGGAATACTAATTACAGAATTAGCTCGAGTGACAACGTCAAGAGCCATCCACTCAGTTTTACTATCATGTTTTTGAGACCCTTCATCACTGTCCGATGGTTTTGGTGTGTCTGTAACTGGTGCCTCCATACATGTCTCTTCCTCATCTGATGAAGGTAAATTTCTCAAGAATAAGCATATCACAGCACAATCATCAGCTCTTGCTAATGGGTATTTCAATCTCCATGATCTGACAGCATGATCGATGAGGGTCTTCGCTGCTTTGGATCGTTTCTTGCACGAAGCCACAATTTTGACAACATCATGGTTGGGTAAGACATCCCATATCTGAAAAATGTGATACCATCAGTATTTGTAATGATGTTAGTAGAAAAAATATGTAGGAAACAAAAGCATCAATTAACATAATAATACCATATTGCAAAAAAAAAAAATTGGCTGCAAATTATGTATATTTAATTTTGGGGAATTTACTAAATAATAATTAAAAAAATATACCGATCGGGAAAAGTTCAAAAATAATTCCCGATCCGGTTATCTGACCAGCCACACAAGTGCCAGCGTGACACTGGCCCTACACGGGCTTTTTTTTAAACCTTGACCCAAAAGGCGTCGATTTTTATCTAAAGTGAGAAATGTCTGCTAAACAAACGTCTTTCGTTTATAAATAGAAAGGCATCGGTTCAAACGACACCTTTCAGCCCCTTAGTTTAAGGCGTCAGTTTTCACTACCTTAGCATTTTTACTCCATCCTTACTCAGTTGCTTATTTAGCTAGAGGCATAGGTTTAAGCGACGCATCTCTTCTCTCTTTAGTAGAGAAGCGTTACTTAAAAAAACCAACAATGTAATATGAATTGTAATTTTTTTAAAACCTAATAACACAATATAATCAAAATAAATAATAACATATAATATAAATTCTCACATGATCAGTAAGCTTAACACATAAATAAATTAAAACATCTATTACAAGGTTAAAATATAATATATAATACAAATTATCATAAAAATATAAGTGTTCACTTTCCTTCCCCCTATTCCTACCTCGTAGAAAACACAAAGAAGAGTAGGGCTTGGTTCGTCCAAGCCCGAGAGGGGAGGAGGTATAAAAATAAAAGAAAAAGCGCCAGTTCAACCGATACCTTTCGATTCTAACGAGAGGCGTTAATTGTCTGAAAAGTGAAAGGCGTTCGTTCAACAGATGCCTTTCTCTTTTATAACTGAATGGCCAAATGAAGCGAATGAAAAAAGCTAAGAGGACAAGGTTTAAAAAACCCCGCGTAGGGCCAACGCCATGCTGGTGCCTGTGTAGATGGTCAGATAACCGGATCGGAAATTTTTTCTGAACTTTTCCCAATCGGTAAATTTTTAATTATTATTTAGTAAATTCCCCTTTAATTTTCTCTATTTTAACTAAAAATTCTCTATAGAATTACTAGAGTCATTAAACCTTTTTATATACAATTAGTGTTTACTATGACTTTGATTGAAGAAAGTATTCATTGGAAGTTTGAACACTAAAAACGTGCATAACTCTAAATCATTCACATCAAATAAAACTTCTTCGGTTTTGAGTTACCATTATTCATTATGATATGGATTGACGAAACTATACATTGAAGATTGGAGCTCAAAAAGGATCAAAAATCTAATCCACTTTCACGTTAAATACTACTTAATTGGACTATGAATATTTACTTTACCCCATCAGTTGCGAGTACAATGAAGTCATCATCATCTGCAATCCTCCTATAAGTGATTTGTGGCGTGGAAATAAGACCATATTCTTTAAGACAAAAATCTCCGAACGCTCTTGTCATTGCAAGGCCTGGACAATCCTCGTCCGGCATCCATATCCTGTACACATCAGGTTCTTCTGGTAGAGCGAAAACCCTTCCTTGGCAACTTTCTATTCTCTCAGTTTCTCCTGAAAAATGTAGTAATAAAGTATACTTGTAAGCATGATCTGATTAGAGAAATTACATATATAAGATGAACTAAATCTGTAAAAGCAAATAAATGTAACTTACTTGGAACATTGGGCTTTAAGTCTATGGTAAGCTGTACAGGATATGGTCGATTCTTATGATCTCTCTTGCACAGAAGGGCCCTAGAATCCCCTAAGTTGGCAATTAGAAGATCTTCTCCCTGGACAAGCACCACACCATTGTTATTTTTGTGATATGAAGTACAATAATCTATGCCTAACAACTCAAGCTTTTGGGAGCATCAGTTATTTAACATGGTATTAAAGAAAAAAATCCTGGCGTCAGATCTTGTGAGGTGTGTTATTTTCTGCCATTTGTACCCCTTGTGACATTTGTCCTCCCCTTAGTTATATCTACATATTGATCGTTCTCCCACGTAGCACACGAGGGAGTGCTGAGATATGTTATAATGACCCATTCTTAACAGCTCGAGCTTTTAGGAACTCAGTTATGTACTAGTAATCATATAGTTCATTATAAACCAATTGCTTACGATATTAAGATCTCATAAAAGTATATGTAGTATAAACAGACCATGACAGATTTAAATTTATTAGCACCTCCATGAGAGTGAACAAAATTTAGGTAATGCACCTGCTTAAGTATGGAGACAGCAGTTGCTCCACTGCAATAGCAATCGAAATCGGATCGATCACTCAGTTCCTTATCCATCTCATTGTAGGCTGTTATGAAAGCAGATTTCCATGTTGAGAACTGTGAACTCGAGGAGTTGTCAATATTGCCATCCTCTTCGCCGGCTTTGTTGTTATGGGTATCACCATTACCGTCATTGGAATCAGCGCAAACTAGTCCATCGTCTGATATTAATGGTTTAAATTCTTGAGAGAGCTTTGAAGGTAGAATGTCTCGTACATGGCTAGCAACCTTGTGGCCGCTTGGGCCATGACCATCAAATACACCACAGAAAACCCTTCCTTTCTCGCCGTTAAAATCCTAGAAACATGAAGAAGAGATGCGTTATGAGGTTCCCAGGTTCATCAAATTGAATTTCTAAACTATTACCCAAAAAAAAGAAGTTTTATTTTTTATAAATAAATTAAAGAAAGTTCGTGAATAAAAAAATTACAGAAAGTTAAGGAAAAGTTGCATACAGTTGTTTTTCCATGATCTCCTAAAAATTACGCTTAAAGAAAAAATATAAATATCTTTGAACAATAAATTATTAAATGAGATGTAGACTTGAAAGCTACCTCAACAAACTGACGACGTTTGAAGCACAAACTGGTTCCAAATAGAAATCCATATTCATATATACAAGAAAAAGATGAGGACTATAAAAACAAAATGAAATCTAAACATAAATGCTATTATGTCTGATGAACTTAGACCTCGTGATGAATTGTGGACAAAATGTCAACCAGAGAACATGAAAAATTGTAAAAAGGAAAACAGGATTATGCGTCATAGATGGAAATTTTGCACGATTGTGAAACAGTAAAAAAGAAAAGAAAAATAAATGTATCAAGTAGTTTAGATGATTCCAACATATTTATCCAGTATCCAACAAATAAAAAGAAAGAGTAACTCGCGACCGAAACAAAATGAAGGTAAAATAAAACAGAAAATAACAAAACAAGTTATTCAAATGCAAGCACATTTTATGACTATATAAGCAATGTAAGCATTCTGATTATCATTACATGCATCAGGCGTCACGTAATTTTCTTACCTCCCACATGGTCATGGCATCTTGATTAACTCCTTTTCTCCCTTGCTGGGTATACATTGATGCAAAACAACAGCAACCATTCAACCTCACTCGTGCTCCCCCATACCCATCTTCCACCTCACCCTCCTCATAGCTCTCCTCATCCTCCTCCGCTTTATTCCCTGGACCATCTAAGCTCCAATCCTTGCTACAACAAACACCCATGATGGATCAAAACCTCTTTCAACCTGACGAACCCAAACCATCAACAGGCAACTTGCAGATCAAATACGCCAGATTCATGAAAATGTTTAAAAGACGCGGAAGAGGGAGAAAACTGCTTGGAACGTGTGAAGGCTTTAAATCGGCTGCGCAGCGCAATGATGATGCAAACACTAGCTCATCCACAATTATTGGCTTTTGCCAAAGGGAAAAAGAAAATGGCATTTCGGATTTTTCTATTCGATAAAGGACATTTTCTTTGTCCCGATCTTTTGACACTTCGGAAAGCCAATAACAACTAGAAATCGTAGGGAGAGTTATTTCCAACGTTTTAAATACAAGAAAGTAATAGTGTCGAGAGTCTCGTGTCATCCAAACCTACCCAATGAAAGGGTTAGAGCCATGGAATTTGTAATTACTATTATGACCTTCTTCATGTTTTGTTGCTCTTTATCCTTAATCCAAGGTGACAACTATTTCACATCAATCCAATTTACTGCATAACATAATAATAGACAAAATAGAATATACATGGAAATTTTTTTTTATCTAGTTAGGTTTATATATTAGTATTGAAACTTGATCAGCTCAATTGAATCTAAAGTTACAACTCTAAACCAGTGCAGTCTATCCCCTCACGGATTAGGTTTTCTAAATTTGTTTCTTCACGATCCATTTAGGATGTATTGATAGAGTAATACAGGGACACTTTCGTCCTCTCAATAACTCGTTGGAGTGTAGGGCCTTTGGGCTTGTCGATGTCTTTTATAGAGGTAGGAGGAGAAATCGGAGAAAGATTTAAATTTGGCATAGTAGTTGCTGCATGTTGTTGGCCTCGGTGGTCTGTGGAAGTTTGAATTTACAGTTGTCAACAAATTAGTCACTTCTTTGGCGTATTTTAAGGGCAGTTTAAGTGATCATTAATGCATCATTTATGACGTTGGATTTTGTGGCTTAGCTCCCACATGAGGAAGAGGATTAACGCCCTCTTATTTTTATTGTCCTAAACAAGGAAGGGATTGGTACGTAGTCTTCGTTTAATCCAATTGTTTCGACTTTGATGTCAGCATATGGGTTAAAGAAGCTGGTGATTAAGAATGAATTAAGTGGCATAATCTCCATTAGTGGGAGGTTTTGTGTGGTGGCTCTAATAGCTGGTCAGAAGTTGTGTAACTGGCTCTCTGCACTTAATTAGGGATGTAATTAGCAATTGACTGAAAGGCATGATTTTTATTCGCTGTAGTTGGAGTCAAAAGCATTTTCTATCCCTCTTAATGCAATTTCATGTCTTATTAAGTCTGATTGGAGGTTTGGCCTTTTGTCTAAAGAAAGGAGAATGTAACTTAATTTGATGTGAGAATAATTTAGCTTTGAGAGTAGGGTCGACCTTCGTCAAATCTAAATCTGTCATATCAAGTATTGTTGTTGTAAACCAACGGGTGTTGGTGGGATGGTTAGGATACCCTTCAGGCAGAGGAGTTCCAAACCTGATTGGCGTTCACCTAGGATTGTGATATGGACCAGCTTACACATGCCCGAGGGGGGTTTGGGGGATAATGTGCTCTGCCCTTCCCTTCTAGTTGAGTCTCAAGGACTTGGACACACCTTATTATCATTAAAAAAACATGTGGTATGGATCAGCTTATTCTTTTGCCAACAAAAAATATTTTGTGTTTTCTATAGGTAGGTCAACTTATTCGTGTAGACATGAATGGAGAACAAAGCTTTTCTTTTTTTTTATATATAAAGAGAACAAATGTATTACTATTAGATTAATTGAGCAATTCTGAAGAGAGAAGTCAAGCAGTGGGGATAATCTGGATATTGGCTCTTGGTACACAATGAGCCCCTCATGGTCCGGGTTTGGTTTTGCTTATACAATACCTAGTTCCGGTTCAAAGTTCATTATTTGACCCCATCGATGGTCTGGGTGGGTTCACGTCCGGATTTTAGAGACCAAGTTCGGGTCGGGTTTATGGTGGCAACCCTGCTTTTAAGAGGATGAACCTTAAAATTTACATCATAATCGTTATTTAGGCAACTTATCATATAAAATGATGTCTTCCTTTAATAAATGAGATTTATTAAGAAAATTAACAAAATTATTTTGTTAAGATATAGTTGGGTTCTTGCAATATATATATATATATATATATATATATATATGGAAAAAGTTTAAACGAATCGTTCTCATGTAGCTGGCATGAGCCCGAGTAATCTTGAGCCATCATCTGACGGCGATGATAATTCACACTTACCTAACCCAGTTATTTGATACATGCGGTAAATCGGTCTATATATATAGGGAAAAATTTAAATGAGATCGCTCTCATATAGTTTATATGAGGCCAATTCAATTTGTAGCCGTTGGATCTTGATCTGACGGCTACAAACAGCTACAATAAACTCATCTACCCATTGATTTGACACACTTACCTACCCACTGATTTGATACCCACCCTCGGATCGGAATCTAACGACAAAAAAGATTGGCCTCATGATCCTTATATGAGAACGATCTCATGTAAACTATTCTTGTGTATATATATATATATATATATATATGGGAAAAGTTTAAATGAGATCGCTCTCATATTGCTTATATGAGGCCACTTTAAATTGTAGCCGTTGGATCTTGATCTGACGGCTATAAATATCCACAATGGTCTCACCCACTCCTTGATGTGACATACTCACCTACCTATTGATTTGATATCCACCATCTGATCGGAATCTAACGGCAATAAGGATTGGCCTCATGCTCCTTATATGAGAACGATCTCATGTAAACTTATCTCTATATATATATATGAGATGAATTTACATGAGATCGTTCTCATATAAGGAGTATGAGGCTAATCTTTATTGCCATTAGATTCCGATCGGAGGGGGGATATCAAATCAATGGGTTGGTAAGTGTGTCACATCAAGGAGTGGGTGAGATCATTATGGATATTTGTAGCCGTCAGATTAAGATCCAACGGCTACGATTCAAAGTGGTCTTATATAAGCAATATGAGAGCGATCTCATGTAAACTTTTCCCTATATATATATATATATATATATACTACAATGAGCTACCCATTTTGGTGAGCACAATGAGCAGTTCACTGTTTGTCCATTGATGAACGATCTCACGTCCTACAATGAGCTGCCTATTTTGGTATTTTTAATTTTTTTTAAAAAAAATCTATCCTACCCCTCCTTCTGGCTCGACGGCCCCCCCACCCCGGTGACCCCTGCCATACCGCCGCCCCGGTGACCCCCTTCGGCGGGGCCGTCGAGCCAGAAGGAAGGGGGAGAGGGTGGGAGCCAGAGGGAGGGGGAGAGAGGAAAGGGGGTCACCGGGGTGGCGGGGGAGAGGGAGGGGGGTCACCGGGGCTGCGGGGCCATCGAGCCAAAAGAAGGGGGAGGGAGGGAGCCATGGGGAGGGGTAGGATAGGAATTTTAAAATAAAAATACTAAAATAGGCAGTTCATTGTAGGATGTGAGATCGTCCATCAATGGACAAACAGTGAGTAGCTCATTGTGCTCACCAAAATGAGCAGCTCATTGTAGAATTTCCATATATATATATATATATATATATAAATTTAAATGAGATCGCTCTCATATTGCTTATATGAGGCCACTTTGAATTGTAGCCGTCGAATCTTGATCTGACGGCTATAAATATCCATAATAGTCTCACCCACTCCTTGATGTGACATACTCACCTACCCATTGATTTTATATCCACCATCCGATCGGAATCTAACGGCAATAAGGATTAGCCTCATGCTCCTTATATGAGAACGATCTCATGTAAACTTATCTCATATATATATATATATATATATGAAAATGGTTTACATGAGATCGTTCTCATACAAGGAACATGAGGCCAATTTTTATAGCCGTTGGATTCTGATCAGAAGGTGGATATCAAATCAGTTGGTAGGTAAGTGTGTCGAATCAAGGGTAAGTGAGATCATTATAGCTATTTGTAGCCGTCAAATCAAGATCCAACGGCTATAATTTAAAGTGGCCTCATATAAGCTATATGAGAGCGATCTCATTTAAACTTATATGAGGCCACTTTAAATTGTAGCCGTTGGATCTTAATCTGATGGCTACAATGATCTCACTCACCCACTGATTTGATATCCACCCTCCAATCGGAATCCAACGGTTGTAAAGATTAATTGGCCTCATGCTCCTTATATGAAAACGATCTCATGTAAACCATTCTCATATATATATATATATTTGAGTGGGTCCGGGTCTGCTCTTGGTTGGATCTATCGGGGTCTGGTTCCAGGTTTTGATTAATTACATATAGGGTCCGATTCTGATTTTGGCAATATCTAACCCAAACCCGATCTGATGGCAGCTCTAATACTTAATTTATCTAACCCAATTAAACCCGATCTGATGGCAGCCCTAATACTTTAACGTCTACAATAGCTTTATGAATCTTGTAGATACCATGTACACTATGCAGCATTCGCAGGCCAGGTTGCCTGCTTCTTTCATAGAGAAATTATTGGGTGTCCTGGCATACTACTCCAATGTGCCAAGGAGCAGCTGATCTTCAGGATCGACGACACAAACGCCATATGCCTACGCTCCAAACAACTGGGCGCTGGGGTAAAGTGTGGTGCCGATTGACGGCTCCCTAGTGCCCTGCATAAATTGACGTGGCCAGGTTATTATACCCAATGATTACTCCCTTTCATGTCTCGAACAAGAGGGTAAATCCTTTGCATCTCTCTTTCACATAAGTACTTATGATCAATTACCACATTAGCCAAGTGATCACATTTATTCTATTGTTGTCTGAATGTTACTATACTCCATCCATATATGCCATATCAAGTGCTATTTGTTCTTTTAAAATGACTAAAATCAATTACTTTTGAGAAACCAAATAGGAATACAGAAAAAAAAATTTAAAATACGACAGTTAGTGTGAAAAGGAGGAGTATTATTTTGTGCATGACACTTAATCGTGAATTAAAAAAAATATCTATATAATGAGCAGGATATTTGTGAATTAAACACACAAAACATTATAGTTTGATAGATATTGTAGACAACTGAAAATATTACATTTTATGATGCAAAATAAAAATCCATCAGGATGCCTGCAAACACAATTGCTACACATTTCCACATGGAGCTTATTCTTAAATAAGTAGTACTCCGTCCATTCCACATTAATATTTCCTACTTGGTTTTTTAAATGAACTAAACCGTAATTCATTTTTAAAAACCAAATAGGTCTATTAACATGGACGAGGAGTACATTTTATTCATACTAAAAAAAACTTCTACACTTTAAAATTATCAAGAGGCGGCTTTCCTGCACGTCTCCCTGCATAGAAAGATTCAAGAATTTCCCACTGGGATGCTTGCCTATATATTGCAGGACTCTCATCTGTCAACAACTCTTTTATTGGGCCGTATGACTTTTTTGAATCGAGCTCTGTATTGAAAAAGCAGGCGAATGAGACTCTCGGTCCTTCGTTTCTTGCTAACACTCTATGATTCACACTTTTTAGTTTGTCATTAGTCAGGAGCTGCACCAAAAAAAGATTAAGTATTAGCATTTACATGAACCGCTGTACCTATTTGTCGTTGTTTTGTCAAGAACTCATACATAATTAAAATGGTCTTTGAATTCTATGATAGATCTAGTATATTAGTCTGTATTACTCTTAATATTTGGCGTTCTACTTAATACCATTTCTTCTTTACTTAAATCAAAACTCTCCGTCCAAAAGTAGGTCTCCCTGCATTAGTTAGGAGCTGCACCATTGTGGATTAGAAGACCACAGTGATCACCTAAAATCAGTTCACCTGGGTTTTGTAATCCAGACAGGTACTTTTGGATGGAGGGATCATGCATGGGAAGTGTTACATATTCCCCAAACTTTTTCATGCGACTCTTCAAATCAGGGGCAGGCGTTTTTTGTTCCCTCCCATCCCCAAAAGTCTTTCTTTCTTTCGCGCACCCACACACACACTTGCGCATGCACACCTTGTTCTTCATTTCCGCTCTTGGAAACTAAAAGTGAAACAAGGACCTATCACTGCTTAAAAAATGAAGCTAGTGAAAGTTAGACGGCATACCTGAAATAAATCCCCTATGTTTACAAGTAGAGCACCTTTAATAGGGGTGACCTCCACCCACTTGCTGTTGGAGAACTTGGAGCCCCCCAACATCGTCTTGCAGAAGAATTGTAAGGAGATTCGGATCACAATGGCTCTTGGTGCCAAATGTAAGTTCAGGCTGAGGACGGGATGGATAATAGTGTGCAGCCCACAATGGAGCATCGAGTGGAAATTTGTCATTTAGATACCCTAAAGGCAGTCCTAGTCCCTCTGTGAGAAGTTCCATCAAAGTTTCCGCCAGCTTTTTTATGTGTCCCAGATAATTTTGTATGCCATTCCTGTAAACAACTTAGACGGCTTAATAAATTCATGACCTATAACCTGAAATCCTACTTAAGATCAGGAATTAACTATACAAGCGAACTAAAAAAGTTTAAAGACTTTTTGAGTAATCGGTTTATCAACAGACTGCATTTTGTGGTCAGGTGTTTTTCTGTTCTGTGACAAGAACACTGATACTAGCAAAAAACTCAGCCGAGAACAAACGACAAAAATCTTTATGACTTGCTATGAAAGTGAATATCGTAGTAGTGAATCAATTATATCCATATGGTAATTAATTAACATAAAAAGGATTTTATTGTTCACAAGTGTACCTGAAAACAGGAGGCAGGTCTTGGGGTCCAGCATCTTTGTTGTAACAAATCAGTGACTCCCTCCAAGTAAGATCACCCCTTATGTAAGCTGCAATAGGTTCTTCAAATCTGATTTTCCTTTCAGGGTCACTTGTATGAAACTCCATCTTTGCTTCTTTTGGTTGTTGATAGAAATTCGAAACTCCTTCAATCATGTCATCAAGAATTTCAACCTTAACCCCATGATTAACCAGCTGAAAGAAGCCCCAACTCTCTCACGCATTTCGAATTCCTTCGATTATCTCCTTCCTGCTCTTTTCTAGTTCTCCAATGTCTATGACAGGGATTTGGAGAATAGATTTAGTCTCGCTAATGCTTATGCATTCATGCTTAGACCGGTGGATGAAGATACGTGGGACTCTGTCTATCCCACTCTCCACTATTCCTTTCAGTCCACTTTTCGTTTCAGCGAAAGCTCTCACTTCTTTTGCAAGATCATCTTCCAAATTGATTTCATTTACAACCATAGTTGCCATCTTCACATCAGCTACTACCGTGCTTAGTTTTGATATTGATGGTTCTCTAGACTTGTCTCCCAAACCATATATAGGCATGAAAGTATGTCTTGTTTATTTTCTTAGTGACGGCATCTAATTGGAGATTGGATAAATTGTTAAATCCGCTTCTCCCAATAATGGAAACATAATAGAAATAGTTAATTTTAGAGTTAGGTGGATGATTGGATGATAGATTATTTAAGCATGTCTGCCTTCTTTTTCTACAGTTACAACTTGTTAGCAGACCATCCTTGTCAGTGACCCATGCACATACGTAACCAGTTGACTAACCACAAATGATGCAATTCCGGCCCCTTTCCATTGCATGGCTGGCTTATGCAGTCACATACAACCGTTCGTCAATGGAAAGATTCCAGACACATTCAGAAAAGATTCCTGCCACATCACAATCATTACCATTCGTATACCACCATTGTAGCAAGCTTATCTTGAATTTGGTAACAATGTATTTTATAAATGAGTTAGGTTTACATAAGACTTGTTATCTCACGCAGTTTATAAAGCCAAGTCATCTTGAGCCGTCGAATTTGATCCGACGGTGGGTGTCAAATCAGTTGATAGGTAATTAGTAGCCGTCAGATCAAGATCTTTCGATGGCTCAAGATTATTTGGGCTCATGCAACCTGCCCAAATAATAGATCATCCAATCATATAAGGAGGCACGGGACACTGACAAGGATGGTCTTCTAACAAGTTGTAATTGTAGAAAAAGAAGGCAGACATGCTTAAATAATCGATCATCCAATCATCCACCTAACTCTAAAATTAACTATTTCTTTTATGTTTCCATTAGCTACAGTGATCAGCTAAAATAAGAATATCACAAATTGACAATGACATCACTATCGTGGATATCATGAGTTATAAGGCCAACCAGATATTACTCACAATTGGTTTCAAGTTCTACGACATATGCTGGACATCAGAATCGAGAAATATTTCATTGTTTTTAATGTAAAGTTAATCCATTGCAAACATGACATAGTTTTTCTAATCTGAACGCTGCGATTGCCCCCCAAATATTTGCTATCTTCTCCCTATTATCCAGACACGCCAACTATATCTTGGAAAATCTCTCATGGGCACATCTCCTAATTAACTCACCATAGTCATCAGATCATCAGATGTACAATATCTCATTGTATTTCTCATGTGCACCCCGTCTGAAGTCAAGGACCTCCCCTAAGCCTGGGTAAGCTCATTGCTGAGTGCAATGGCGAGGGGGTCTTATTTGTGCAAGCTGATGCTGATACTCGCCTTGGCAGTTTGGTGATCAGCTGTTCACAGGTCACTGGCACTTGTTTTGGGCCTATACATGAGGAATATAATATATGATGCCTGGGGGAGCAAGCACAAACGTAGGAAATGGTTTGCTTTTACACCAGCTGTTGGTCATAACGTTTACAAGTGCATGGAGGTTAAGTGCAAGGGCGATTAAATTTGGAGATTCCTGATAGTAAAAGACGAATCTATCTGCCGCTCACTTTTGTTGGCTTCTCAAGGATTAGAAAACCCTATGAACAGCTAATAAACAAACAAGGAAGCTGATCTTTTCTTGCTCCTGTCTCCTACGACTAAAATTCTTGCACTCAGGTGATTATGCTAGGACCAAGTCTAAGTCAAACTCCTACGGGAAAGGTATAAGAGCGTGTATTGAACTCTAACGTAAAACTTAACTTAGCTAATAAACAAGGAAGCTCTATTCTTTCACTGTGCTTAAAGTACTTCTATAAGCCATAGAATTTATTGCCCAGAAAAGAATGTTGGCTAAGATTGAATTGGCAGTATATGCGCTTCCGTGCTCTTTGATAGTTTCAGTTTCCACTTCAGTTGAAACTCAAAATACGTGGCTCAAAGGATCACATGCCACAATCACATGAATAATGCTACTAGCCTTGCAAAGAAATAATCATGTGTCTTCGATCAAATATCATATCTATACGCAGTTATGAAAATGAAGAATTAAAGAAACTCGACTTTTATTGGGTAAATAGAAACATAGAACACAAATATCTGACAAACGAGCACAAATTGGAAATGTTACATATTCAGCATTCAAGGAAAGACCATTCCTTTCGAGAAGTAGAAGATACGCCATACCTACATATTCTCATGTATAAGTACTTGTTTTATTCATAAAAAAGGCAAGCACTGGTTTATATTCGTATTAAACTTAGATTTTGAAGTGGAGAAGAGGTGATGTTTCTCCACGCCTCCCAGCATAGAAAGCTTCAATCAATTCACGCTGGGTTGCTTCCCTATATATGGCAGGATTCTCATCTGTCACCAACTCTTTTATTGGGCCGTAGGATTTCTCCGCATTGGCCTCTATACCAAAAAAGCAAGCAAGTGATACTCTTGGTTCTTCGTTTCTTGCTAGCACTCTATGCTTCACACTTTTCATCTTGTCATTAGTTAGAAGCTGCAACAAGAATATATAATTACTAGCATTTGCGATAAACTGTGTATATTCTGATTATTATATTTTCAGAGATCCAATATAATCCTCTATCCGGCATTCATTATCTGGATTTAAAGGACTCCTCTTTTACCCCGCTCATAACATTTTGGAAAAAACACAGGTAAGGCCTAGGTGATTTGGTCATATAGTGGTTACAACTTACAAGGGTTGTCCAAACTGTCATGGAAATGCATTTACTTTAAAGTCAAGGGCATGAGTGAGTTGGCCTACCAAGAACATGTCAAAAAATGTAAGGGGCCTTCAACCTCTTTAGTTTAGTGCTTAGTGCCAGATACTGATAAGAAACTGGAAATGTGTTGTGAATCAAATCAGACAATTAAACGGATCATGTGTTATCTTCATATTAAGACAATTAACCGGACAACGGGAGTATAGAATTAAAGAAATGCTACACACGCTTGCAGTCGCTCATGTAATCGTAGATTAGTGCAACACAAGAAAGGCTAAAAAATGTAATTGAAAAAGCATAATTCAAATAAATTTTTAATATAAGGTTATAAAATTTCTTCTTGGCAAATTGGCGCTCTTGTGCCTCAAAAACGGTAACCTATGGGGAGAAAGTAAAAGCAATATCTTCTTTTCTTTTTGAAATTCTTTTGGAAATGCCGGAGGAATAGCATTACTCTTTCTTTTTTTATCTAGAAAGCAATAAGCTTATGGAAGTTAAACAGCATACCTGAAATAAATCCCCTATATTGACAATTAGAGCACCTTTGAGAGGGGTGACATCCACCCACTGTTCTTGTTGAAGAACTTGAAGACCCCCAGCATTGTCTTGCAGGAGAAGTGTAAGTATGTTTGGATCACAATGCCCTTTGGTGCCCATTGTAAGCTCAGGCTGCGGACAGGTTGGATAATAGTGCGCAGTGCACGTTGGACCATCTAAGGGATAATTTTCCTTAAGGTACCCTGAAGGTAGGTCTAGTCCCTCTGTGATAAGGTTCACCAAAGTGTCAGCCACCCCTTTGATGTTGTCCACGTAATTTAGCATGGTGTTCCTGTAAACAAATTTAGAGAACATGAATTTTTCCAGTGATAGATCTATCAGAATCATGCTAACAATACTGTTACTAAAAAAGTTCAATCAGAAATCATGCATGAAACAGTTATAGTTAAGATTACAATATGTGATCAATTCCACAAAACACATAATTGATTTGTTGTAAAAAAGATACCTGAAAATAGAGGGCACGTCTTGGGGCTCAAAGTCTTTGAGACAAATGAGTGAATCCCTCCAACTAAGCTCACCCCTACTAAACATATCAACAGGTGATATAAATCTACTTTTCTTTTCAGGGTCGCTTGTGTGGAACTCCATCTTTGCTTCCTTCGGTTGTTGAAAGAATTTCAAAATTCCTTCAGTCATGTCTTCAAGAAGCTCAAGCTCAATCCCATGATTAATAACCTGAAAGAAGCCCCAAGTGTCGCATGCCTTACGAATTCCTTTGGTTATCTCCATTCTCTGTTCCTCCATGTCTCCAAGGTCTATGATAGGAATTTCTAAGTTGGAGTTAATAGTGCAATGGCTTTTTTGTTCATGCTTAGATTTGTGGATGAAGATACGTGGGATTCTCTCTATGCCACTATCAACCAGTGCTTTCACTCCGCCTTTTGTTTCCGCAAAAGCGTACACTTCTTTTGCAAGATCATCATCCAAACTGGTTACATTTGCGACCATGGTTGCCATCTTCAAACCTGAAGTACTTACAGTATTGTATTGTTAACCTTCTAAACTTGTTCCCCATATATAGAATAGGATACTGGGGGCTAATGAAGTTTTCTACTAATTAATATCGAACTTTGAACTTATCTACCGATCACTTTTATTAGTAAATTGTTAATTTGATTTTACATACAATCATGGAAACGTGATGGGATTACTAATATAGTTTTACACATCAAGTTATTCATCATCAAATTTAATAAGAGAATGTCCTTTTCCAAACCTAGGTAATTTATGTGACCAAGGAGACAATCGTATAGCAAAGAATCAAAGGTCGGCCTTACATTTCCGGCCCCATTGCACAAACTTATAATTAATCGGCGATATGGTGCTTAGACAATCAGATATTATTAAGCATAGATGTCTTCATCTAATCCGAGTTAGCTGAAGTGATGATATCAATCCAGCTTTCATTAGGCAGGTTGGGAGTGCCCAAAGTCGTATCATATTGCCGTAAAGCATGTAGGGTAAATGAGTCGTACCTAATATTAAACAAATCACAAAGCAAAGAATCAAAGGTCGGCCTTATATTTATCAATGCACAAAACGAGTCCGCTATATGATGCACTGCCATGCAAATAACAGTAAGACGACAATAACAAAGTGTTATTTGCACACAAAACCATGCTCAGCACAAATAACCGAATAAGCAAGTTTATAATTATGCCAACCAACACCAATAGCAGTATCAGCCAGAACGCAATAGGAAAATGACTTGATGGATAACAAGAACATATGCGTGACCATATTATGATCTCAGAAGACAATTTTCACCCATTATATATTAATGGCCAGACTGCTATGAGGAATATGCGAGTGCTACACTAGAGATATGCGAATGCCATACTTGGGCAAATCACTACTACAAAATTAATTCTCCTAACAATCTTGCATCGAAATAAGTCCTTGCTCACGGCTTCATCTCCCCACGTTCTAGAGCCCTACAAATTGACTACCTCCACTGGCGGGCCCACATTCTAGAGCCCAAAAGACTAAGGCCCAACTCTTGGGCCTCAGCCTTTAAGTTCCATATAAAAATGAAACATTCGGCAGCTGGACTCTCTTAACGACTGGGCCAACAATTGGAATGGGAGATGGGTCCCAAAACTCCTCGGCGATGGAAGCATGACCAAGTCTGTCTGTTCGAGTGTACTTGGACCTATTCATCATGGAGAAGACAAGTGACTTCAACCATGTTGTTCCTGCCGCACTGGGATGGCAATGAGCAGATTGGTGTTTCGAGATTGGAATTGCTTCTGAAAGGAGATTGTTACAGTGACGCAGGTTGGTAGAAACCAGCAACCTTTGGTAGTTGTAGTGGTATGGAACAACCCATCCTTTCTCCTTGGAGAAGTTTAAGAGCTCTTGATTCCTAGCTCAGGCCTTCTTCAGCAAAGTTTTCTTGAATATTATTGTCAGATTGTGTAGTGGATGAACAAGGCAGGGAAGAGAATGATGCAATCCATCAATAGTAGTAATCTAGTTCTATTATTGTATAATCTCTCTCAGTTTATCAATGACCTTCAATATGATTTTTGGCCCACTATTACAGATGGATCACATATGGACAAAATGTTAATTTAAAATGTGCGTAGGTGTATGAATAAATCATCAATCACCAGTTGCATGGCACTTGGCCTAAGAGGATTGAAATAGACAAATCCCCGGCAACATGATATTCTACTTTGTCCCACCTGTTTTTTTCTTCAATAACGAGTTGTGTAATAGTCGGACCCGAAGGGGTAGAGCAGCCGACCTCTTAGAGCACCATATCTCGCCATTGATCCCCTCGAATGTGCATACAGCCCACATAACATATACACCAATTAAATCAAGAATATAATCAATGTGACGGGCTAAGGGAGTGAAGGTTCGAACTCAAGACCTATGCTTGAAGGGGCAACGCCCAATCCTGCGTGAATATGATTATCTATCTTCATTTTTCGGTTTTTTGCTACCTTGGAAAATCAAATATATTTAGCTGGTATTCTGATGGGAGTGTGCAGCCCACTTGGACAAGAAAGGAACAAAGCGTGGATTGTGATTAATTTTTAATATTATTTTATTATCTTAAAACAAGATCATGTGAAAAAAAAAAAAGAGGGAATGAATCTCCCAAACTTCCTGTCAACTACCGACACGTTGCCCCTAGCGGATTAGGACGGTGATGTCAGCTTATTGTTCACCGGATAAGGACACATTTACTCTATCCAAGTGCCGGTTCTCTTCTTCTCTTTTCTATCTGAACCGGGTTCTCCGGCCACGGTTTACACTAGGTTTTTTTTTTGGCAACAGGGTTGACATTCCCTTTCGGGCCTCAGCAGTTTTTGACTCTTGAAAAAATTTCTGTACAAAAACAATTTGAGGCATCTTAATGCAGTACATATCTCCTTTCCTCCATGGGGAGTTAAGCCTAAATTTTGATACCAATTTTTCTTATGATATGATATGATACGATGTGAATTGTGATTGATTTGCCCGAGATGAACAAAGGAAGGTTTCGATTGTATAAAAAACAAAGGAGGTTTCGAAACCCCTTCTCGATTAAAAATGAGCATAATGTGTGGATCCCATTTTTATGTCTCAAATTAAAATCAGGTAGATTTTTTTGTGTTTGGCAACAAAAATCAGGTAGATATCATTATTCAATTTTCGGTTTGTCACAAAGTTTCTGTTTTATAAAAATCAGGTAGATATCATTATTCAGTTTTCGGTTTGTCACAAAGTTTCTGTTTTATTTGGTAGAGGACTCGCATTAAATTTTTGTCATGTCACAGTCGACTCAGGGTAAGGGTGACACGTGAGTTTGCCCCAGCATTCTTTCATTTCCTTAAACTCGAAATACCGAACACCCGTTTCCAAACGGACAATGATATTCTTATGTCAATTTTCCTAGTGATATACATAACTAAAAAACTGATGTAATAACATCATCAGACTTTATTTGCATTTGACTAGATTTCCATCCTGTATGTGTGTAGGAAACTGATACAGAAATATCATTTTCTTTTCCAAACCAATCTCTTCATATCGGCTGGTCCTGCGAACCGATTGGTTTCCCAAAAGTACATTCCTGTCAGGACAATATTACCCTGAAACATGTAGCTAATTTTCACCCATGAGCTCTCCGCGTTATGCAATGTGCTCCATGTAAGTTTACCAAATATACCCATGGAGAATGGAGAAATTATCCGATGGACTGCTTCCTGGTCTGCGCATAGGTCCTTTGAGTTTATCTTACATAGACTAGTGGTTGAACTCCATATTGCTCAAATCTTGATATCTAAGCATGGATGAAAACGTGCTAGACCTTTAATTTACCTCTACATCACATGTTTTTGGTATTGTATGAGCTAAGCGCACTCTCATGCGCGTATATGGGGTGCTTTGGGGCCATGTCCATTTTAGTCATTTCA
The DNA here is from genome assembly GCA_039654745.1 of Houttuynia cordata. Taxonomy (NCBI): domain Eukaryota; kingdom Viridiplantae; phylum Streptophyta; class Magnoliopsida; order Piperales; family Saururaceae; genus Houttuynia; species Houttuynia cordata. The sequence goes on along the minus strand of CM077503.1, from coordinate 41,440,879 downwards.
GGAAGAAGATAATTTCTGAAACAATAATTAGTAAACCAAACTGGCCAGCCCCACATGAGTAAATTCCACAAACTCCAAGGGCTGTCTCCCCCTCGCCTGCCCATAAAATAACGTCCCATGGCAGCCTCGTCTCCATCATCGCCCTCAGTCCTCTCTCTATCCTTACTCTTCTTCAGTGAGCAGCAGCCATGGGAGTAATGACTGGCCGGCATGCGTCCAACTTGAACCCGAACGCGCCGATATTCGTACTGTGGGCTTACCGGGCGGTGGAGGACTACTCAGCCGAGTGGTGGCAGCTGGTCCAGACCTCTCCATGGTTCCGTGACTACTGGCTCCAAGAGTGCTTCCAGGAAGTTGTGGATCCCCAAACTGACCCTAACTTTGACGATCTTGACGACCCTCTTCTCCTCCCCGACGTCAACGCCCTCTTTGATAGCTACCGACGTAAGCCATCCATCCAAATGCAGATCTCATATAGTGCCCCCTTTTCTCCAATTTCTTCTTACCATTATCTACATTTTCTTACTGTTTATGTAGAGTTTTTTAAAAACAAATTATTTGAGCCTTGTGGGTTTTTCCAGATGATCTGTTGACAGTTTTTTATTTTTTAAAAAATGCATAAATGATCTGTTTATTGGGTTTTTTCTGCTAAAAAAGGAGTTTATGTTTTTTTATGTACATATCCTTATGATCTTATTGGTGTAACTCTATGTGATACAGTATAATTCTTTATCAGAACCTATGTAACGTATGGAAATCTGACACTGGTTTTGTTTTTTTACCAATTTATATGCGAATTCTTTATTAAATTATTTTCCACTAAGAATATGAAGCATCCAATTATCATCATTCCTGAAAGATGATGATTTCTTAGATTATTTGAGAAGAAATTGCTGGAGCCAAAAATTTTGCAAATTAATGTGTAATATTTCCTACTTTCCAATTATAAAAAAAAATTGCCTACTTTCCTGATTAAGATTATTTTGGCGATATGTATTATGTATACTTGGCAGAGGAAGATGAAGGGGACAAGGGAGGAATCAAGGACCTGGTCTCAAATGAGGCAGGGAAATGGCAGAGGACGCGAACAGTCACGCTGGAGCCACGCAAGTACATGGAAAAAGTGCCCAAGATTGTGAATGTCAAGCTGAGCCCGAGTCCGATCCAGCAGCCCAGATGAAGTCTGAAAGAGTTTTACTCGGCAGCCCGTCGTCATTGTGCAAAAATAAGAAGAAAGCCAACCAAGCTCTGCTCTCAACTTTGAGTCTGTGCAGCAGTTAGATCTGTAGTTCTGTTCTGTTTTTTCTTCCCTTTTCTTCGTAGGATTTTTCATTTGTACATTGTTATGTACATGAGGACTGCTGACATTTTGTGAAGGATTTTTGTTTTTTTTGCTTATCAACTGAAAACAACAAGAAAAAAATAGAACATTAGAGTTTCTTGTGTTTACCATCCAACATTGTAGTATCTTGGTCATCTTATATTCAAGGCTTTGATTAGCTTGAGATCAAATCGGCTTCCTTCGGCACTTAAATATTTAAGTCGTCCATCTTGGAACACGTCTTGCCTTGCAGGTTTCAACATCTTCATTTTTTGACACATGCACCTATGGTAAAATGACTGGACACTTTAGGATTCCTTAAAATGTGTTACACAACCACTGGACCTATCCACCAGCTGTCCCGTAGAAACCGATCTACTGGATAATTTCTCTCCTTGATTGGGGCAGAGAATCGTAAGTGTATAACAATGCCTATGAAGGTGCTTCATGATGCAATATACAAACATTTTAACGCTAGTTTTGTAGATTTAAGATAAGATTGGTACTTTGTAAACTGAGTTGTCAGATCTTCCAGTATATACCATGATTAAAATCAAATCATCAAGCACCGATTTCTTGTGCGATCCTAAAGGTAACATATTAGGAAAGACATGTAGCATCAACCAAGCTTCAAATATATAACATTTTTCATGATTTTCACTGGAAATGACAAAATTGCATTTTGAGAATTATTTGGCAAATCAAATGGTCCTAATGCTTCAAAGAAATTGTCTCGTGCCTTGATTGAGGTGGTGAAAGTTCCTTTTGATGGTGCAATCAGCAATGTTTGAGAACTTACATTATTGTTCATGCCTTCTCCACTCGAAAGGACAAAGTTACATGTTGAGCTTAAGGATCAGAAAACAATGTCACTATGAACGCTTGCTGCCACAAAATTACATGTTGAAAATTATTAGGCAGATGAAATGTTCCTAACGCTTCAAAGAAATTGTCTCCGCCCCCTATTGACGTGGTGAAAGTTACTTTTGGTGTTGCAATCAGCAATGTTCGAGAAATTACATTTTTGAGGTATTCGGGTTTGTATTTGGCACTCTTTTAAGTGCAGGGTTCTTTCTTTTGGTGCAATAGCTTGTTCTTGATGCTCAGCGTATTGAGTTGTGGGCTGTGTGAAGGGTTTCGGATTTGCTTCTCCCTGGGCCTTGCTTCCTATGTGGACTCGTGCTTCAAAAGGCTATACCTTACTGCCTTCTTTGCCCGCCTATTTCTTCGCCCCTTTTTCTACATGAAACCCACAGCTTGTGGGGAGATCAATTTGGAGGTGAAGAAGGGGAATGGAAATCCAAACTGATAAGGACTGATGGGTTGCATAGCGACATGGCATCTTGTCTGAACGGAGATTAAGTAGTCACTAGTCAGGCAGTCATAATAAGACACGAGGATAGCGGACTCTCATTGCGGAGGTAAACAATACAGGGAAGCAACTGGCAAATAAATCAAAGCCTCTATGCAATGCCTGCATCCGCGGCTATAAACTATGCCCAACTTTTTGGCTTTTGACTTCTTCAAGGTAGGATCAACGCATGAACGTATGAATTACTTATATATGACATCATCTAATTGTTGGTGGATGGAATGTGTCTTGAAATCCATTCTAAATACTCTCCTAATATCTTCACAAGTAAATCGATCACCACCTACATATATAGTAATAAATTAAAAAGGTGAAATAAGTTAGAGATGAAAGAACAAAGAGTAAAGAGCAAATAAATAACAGCAAGCCACAAAGAGAGATATAGTTCATCGATTTGGCTACACTACAATAAAGAGCAAGTTTTCACTATGAAATCTTCAAAGTACCTTACAAGAATTTGACATTCAACCCTCTTTAACCTTGTTTCACCTTCATCAAAAAAAACTCTCACATTCTCCCATTTGGCTCTCACTCTCTTTTTTTCCTTTTTGGTTTATTTTTTTCCCCCTCCACATAGAAAAGAAAGAAAAGAGAATACATATTCGTCTAAGTGGGTTTCAAACTTATTCCCTAGATTTATAAATTTACCCTTACTCTAAACCCAACCCAAAATAAAGGCATTTCTTTACTTAAATTTTGAACCAAACCCAACAATGATATCTAAGAAAGTCGTCAAAGATATAAATTGGACTGAGTAGTTCACCACCACTTGTTCTCGCCAGCCCAGCCCCCTTATACATTGACATTAGGTATCCTCCATCTTTAATATTTAGGGGTTGTTTGGATAGTGAAAGAGGGCTGAATTCACTGTCAATTCAGCCATCTTTCACGTGAAAGAGGGTGAAACATGTTTGTTGGGTGAATTTCAGGTGAATTAGAAAATTCACCTGAAAGAACAAATTCAGGGTGAAAGAGCACTTTCAGGTGAAAGTCCTCATGAGGACTTTCACCTGAAAGTGAATTCAATTCATTTGCAAAAATACAATTATGCCCTCATCATGATTCATGAACAGTACTCCCTCTATCCAAAATTTGTACCAACATTTAGTTTTCCAAATTGAACTAAAATCAATCCATTTGGGAAAATTATATGGTATTAGTAATGTCGAACAGAGTGTAGAAAAGAGGTCATACAGGGGTAAAATAATCATATTTTAAAATTTTACTTACTGTATCATATTCACTATCCAAACACATGACCAATTACATTCATCTTAAGAATTTCACTATCCAAACGAATTTCACATTCATCATGAAAGTCGATGAATTTTTTCACCTGAATTTAATTTTACATTCATTACTTTTTCACTATCCAAACAGCCCCTTACTATGTTAAGGCGTTGGCCGGCTAGTATACAAGGTGACGAACTGCTTATACCATAAATTATACTCCCTCCATCCAAAAATTTGTGTCCTCATTAAATAACCAAAATGAACTAGTTTTTCTTATGAGGACACATTTTTTGGACGGAGGGAGTACTTGGAATTATGTATTCCCTCCAACCCACTTAAATAGTCCTAATTGATTTTTAAAATGGGATGGACAGAGTAGTAATCAGACTCATGAGAGATTGGCGACTTTAATCTTCCCCAACCATGAGAGGATCTGCATCATGTCACATCAAACAACTAGCGTATAATTTAGGTAACATTCAATATGGTTAAATTACACAGCAAATGAAGTGTGACACGTTTTGAGGCCGTCACTTCTGTTTTGTCCGATCATCGAAGACATATCAAAATTGAGATATATATATATATATAGAGAGAGAGAGAGATGAGTTTACATGAGATCGTTCTCATATAAGGAGCATGAGGCCAATCTTTATTGCCGTTAGATTCCGATCGGAGGGTGGATATCAAATCAGTGGGTAGGTGAGTGTGTCACATCAAGGAGTGGGTGAGATCATTATGGATATTTGTAGTCGTTAGATCAAGATCCAACGGCTACGATTCAAAGTGGCCTCATATAAGCAATATGAGAGCGATCTCATTTAAACTTTTCCTATATATATATATATATATATATATATATATATATATATATATATGCGTGGCGTAGCTGTGGCATGCGGGGACAACCTGCTTGTTTAAACTTGGGACAAAGATAAACCGCGTGCCCCGTCAACGCTGAGCAAGAAAAAAAAAAAGCACGGGTTATAGGGCAGGTGTTTAACATTACTCTTGAACTAGACTTCAGGAGTCATCTTGACCACGTGCTTTGTTAGTCTATAAAGTCAATCCCTCTCCCTATTACAAAAGAGACAAAAATGAACAGTACACAATATACAATTGGTAACCAAAAAAAGAAGTCCTTTTAGTAAAAAAAAGTTGTAATAGTATTTCATTCGGTTTGAAAATTGAAACCCAGTTTTATGCCTTCCATGTACAAAAGCTGAATCCGAACTCCTTCCAAAAAATGCCTTTCATTCTACAAACAGTTACAGATTAGAGAGAAACAAATGAAGAGGCCCGACATCTGGACCTCAAAGAGGCCTCAAACAAATGAACAAATGAGACTACAAAATCTCCTGCTATCACTTTCAATATACATCAAGCAGTGTGATCAATTGTCTGGAAACTTATTTTATTGCATTGATCCCGCCCATTGAACGGATAAGTGATTCGATCAATTAATTAGCATAACAGCGATTCGAGGAAATTATCCTCCCTCGGCTCCTCCTTCGCATTCCCATATGCATTGTCCATGAATTGTGAGGCCCCATTGGACTGCCCAGAGCCGGGGAACCCATAGTCGGTTGGGGACTGCAACATCTCTAGTGTGAAGGGTGTTTGGCCATCAGAGGCATAGGACCCTCTCATTCCATAGGTGGAGTTGCCGTTCATGTGATTAGCGTGACCGGCAGTGGCCGAGGGCTTAATTGCAGTGGTGACATTGCCGTTATCAGTTGCAGTGGGTCGGCTCGCGGCATGGCCGGAGCCCCGCGCAGCTGGGACATCATGGTTGTGCTTGCCCTCATAGGTTGTGATCACTGCACGCAAGTCATGAGAAGCCCTCTCCACATGCTTCCTCACTGGGCACCCCACATGAGTGCACTTGTAGTAGCTTCTGCATTCATGGAATAGACATGTTAATGACAAAGAATTGTTACATAGTAATTGAGAAATTCAAATTGATTTGCTTATCAAGAATGTCAATGAAATCCATAAAACTTGCCTTGGATTAGGGTTTCCCTTCACTACCTTCTGCCCATACTTTCTCCATCTGTAGCCATCATCAAGAATATCAATGTCACTAGTGGTTTGAACTACGACTCTAGGTTCCCTCACAGTTCTACTGCCAGCAGCTGAGAATCCTTCATTCTCATTCTCTTTCTTCCTGCAATTAATTATACAGCCGCATCCAATTAATTCAGTCACAACCAATTCAAGTTAATCCAATTAAAATACTTCATTGAAGTGAGGTGAAATATTAAAATGGCTTACCATCTTTTGGCATCAGGCTCATCTTCGTCGAATTCATCTCCGACCGACTTGCTCCTCGAAGTCTGATCGAAATCCTCGTCCCCCATCGAGATAGAAGAATTCTCCGGAGTTGCGACTGCATCCATATGCAAAGATCCATGCCCAGTGAACGAGTGGGTTGAGACTTCTGAGGGAGCTACAGCTTGAACTGGTTGGGAAGAAGAATTTGAATTCCTCCCAGTGGATTGAGGCTTGGGATGGTTGTGGGTCCCTTTGTAGACAATCTCTGTGATCTGCCCATCTAGAGACTTCTCCACTTTCTTCTTTGTGGGGCAATTTGGAAACGTGCACTTGTAATAGCTTCTAGGATTCTCGCTGCCCTTGACCTGTTTTTGGCCGTATTTTCTCCAGTTGTATCCATCCTCTGATCTTCTCTGCTCCCTGTATGACTGAGGAGCTTGTGGAGCACCTTGATTGAAATTTTGTGTGTTAGTCATCTCAGACTTGATGTTGGTCACACCGTTGGAGATGTCAGATGAGTTATTGTGCTCTTGATAGCTCCACAGTTGTTGCTGATTTTTTGAGGCTTCAGTCTGTCCATTCAGAGCAAATTCAAGTATCAGGACCATAAATAAAAGAGACCAAGAAACAAAAAATCTTGGATATTAATAATTTGGAAGAAAATTAGATTTATACCGTCTGAATTGTAGAGGATAAGCTATTAGCTGATCTTGAATTTGGATGGAAGGAGAAATTTTGGTTGCTCTTCTGTACCTCTTTGATGTTTGATTGGTGGTTGTAAGAATCAGCTCTCCAATTGAAAGATTGCGCCGGAAATGAACCAGTCGTCGGAGATGGAAGAATCTGCAGACAGGATATTATTCCATGAAGACATTAGCTGGGAAAAAAGGTTAGAGCAAAAAGTAGCAATTCCTAACATCTATAATTGAAGTTTGAAAAAAAAAAGTTGCTTCTGGTAGAAATTGGAAAGATATGCACATGCCATAAATGTGAGGAACAATTAACAAACACAAAAATAATTGGAAAGTGTAGCCTCATCTGGAAAGGCAGATGAGCATCGAAGACCTCAGATAAAAGTGAAATCACAGATACATCATCTTCATCTTATTTCAATTGCATAGAGAGAGATCTTTAAACCATGAAAGTTACGGCTATCAAAAAGACTACAAATGGTGACACAAAATCAGAAACTTGAATTGTGCTGAAAATCCATTAACTAAAGAAGAAACAGGAAAATGGTGCAATTAGGAACTTGTGGGGATACTGAAGACAAAATGGAAAAATGGTTAAAACATGCAAATAAGTACAAGAGCAAAGTGTTGATTCAAATCAACGAAGAAAGCTGGAATTTGTCTAAATTTGGGACAGCAACAAGATGAGAAAGAAAAAAGAACAGACTAGATGTACTAAAATAAAGGTCCATGCCATAAATTTCCCATACAGAGAAGAATTGACCATTCTGGACAGAAGGCAGACAACAAAACACCCATGATCCCAGAGTACAAAAAGACATGAATCTGGAAAATGAAAAAAAAAACAAAAGCAGAGGGAAACAAAGAAGAGATTTCAAGTGAGCAAAAGAAAGACAAATAAGTAAGTCTAATTTTGTTATACTTACATTAGAAGTGGAGAGGAGGACAGGGGAGTCAAGGAGCTCAGCTGGGCTGAGGCCAGCTGGAATGGAGAAGTAGGAAGACGGGGAAGCAGAGGGAGGAGAGATGGGGAGGGAAGGAAGAGGCAGGGACTTGAACTTGGGGATTCCACCACCAATCCGATCTGCCACACGATCTGAGAAGCCCTGGCTTGAGGGAGCTCTCGAGTCAGAGGAGAACCTGGATGACATGAAGTAATTGGAGGTGACGTTATCGGAGGTGGTGAAGGAGAAGCCTTGGTGGGAATTTGATGAAGTTTCTAAACTCTCTGCGGAGGAAGCCATGAGAGGTTAAAAAAAGAGAAGAGAAGAGAAAGAATGGATGGAAATAGAGGAAGGAGAATAAGAAGGAGAAGGAGAAGGAGGAGGAGGAGCAAGAGAAAGAAGAAGCGAAGCGGGTCACGTCTTTGCATTAGGAGGGAAGGAGCATCTTCCCAGAAGGTGAAGGAGAGAGGGAAATGGAGAAGTTTGACCCTGGAAAAATTTGGTCAGAACTCGATAGTTTGACTGTGTGGTAAGCGGCTGGCTGAGAGAAGGATCGATTCGGCATGTGTTGTAGGGAGGTGAGCTTACCGTGAGACTCACACATTTGAGATACATTTTGAGTCCACTTCCATGTTTATATTCCCTACGTCCAAAAATATCTGTTTCCTTAAAAAACCAAAAAGAACTGGTTTTGGATAGATATTTTTGGATGGAGGGAGTATTTTTGTGCTATAGACTTTTGTACACATATGTACTCCCTCGGGAGACAGATATTTTTGGATATGGAGGGAGTATTTTTATGCTATAGACTTTTGTGCACATATGTACTCCTTCAGGAATTATTATTACCATGAAGTTTCTCAAATCATACACTCCCCTTTTCCTACGTTGCAAAAAATCGTGTTTCTAAATTCAATATGTTCAACTAAATTTGTTCAGTATGATATGTTCTACTAAGGCTTTCATATATACTCCACTCGAAAAAAATAGCTACATCATGGACATTTCCATTTCTTAAGCTACAATGTTTTATAAGTAGGAGAAACAACACAATCGAAATTCGCTTTTACTAGCTCTATAGCTCTAATGTCCATCTCCTTCTTCCTGCTTGAGGCGGGTCTTTGACGAGCCTCATGATGCAGAATACAGATGTTCGTTAAGTTATTATTTTAAGTGGGACTATTTTTCTAGAACACTAGGTTTAATGGTACATACCATAAGTGGGTAACCAATGTGGCGATATTTTAAGGTTCATTTGCTTTCTAGGCCGAGTTTTGCCGATTAATGGTAAAGAATTAAATAAACATAACAAAGACTTGAGTTAGAACCCCAATTCTTTGGCCACCCATACGAGATTATATCACGATTACCCAATGCGATCGGGCGGATGGGTCTGTACGTGCAAAACTAAACAACTAAGCTAGTGTAACATATCTGGGTGAGTTCTTTTTAAATTCATCATTTTTCGATAAATATATAAATAACCCATCTTATGTGCTTCTTTCTATATTGTCTGAACTAAATCAGATTCTTTCTTCTTTATTTTTTAGTCACGATATTTTATTCTTAACCACAAGTGATGTAACCCTTCCTGCCTCAAGAAACCGCACTCTTTTGCCTTCACTGATTTGTTTCCGTTTGGGGCGTGATTATTGCAAAAATATTCAGACTGGATTTTGAATTTTTACTGTAACATCCATGTGGATTTTTACATCCAGCTGAAACACATCCTGAGGTGTTTCAGCTGGATATATAAAATATCCAGATGCTACAGTGTAGCAAAACATCGATGTTTTGCTTTTAATCACGCCCCAAACAGCCTGTTAATTACGGGACCCGCGTGGTATTGACTTCCATAAATCTGAGCCTTTTTACGGATGGCGACAAAACAGATGGCGCTATCAAAGGAAGCGCAGGCTTGCGTATTCCCTACTGCAGACGCAAGAGGAAGCTGTAGAATATTTGGATTTCTAGATAAACATGTTGAAAAAAGTTACGGCCTTTTTATGTCCCGTTTATAAGCGCACTCAGCATGGATCGGCTCAGAATGTCATGGAGAGCACCAAAGCGCGTGAGCTAGGTGCATAGTGAGATTTTTACCTTTTCTGAAATTAAACCCACATGTGAGCTACGGCGCATACTAATATGTTCGAAATAGAAATGAAAAGTTTATGTATCTCATGCCCATTCGCATGCATAGTTTATTTCCCCAACAATTCAACACTTGGGCAGGCATAGTTACATTCTTCATCACTTGTGCACAAAATACATGGATTCTATCATCCAAAAAGTGCCTACATTCATATGGTCAGTCAAAGAGGGATTTCTTCCATCTAATCCACGTTGTCATCATCATATGGTTCACAAGATTTATATGGTATGTCGAAATTATCCAAAAGGGGGATTTTATGCGAATGCAAAAATGTCACATATGTGCCATAAACATCTCACGTTCAATGAATTCTGAAATATTTTAAAAACTGATGTAATAAACAATAAATCTGCCACATATCCATCTTTATCGTGCTCACCTGATGGGAGAAATTCACTTAAAATGTCAATTGTTCTTTTTATAGCAACTCTCGAACTTTAATTTTCCTGTGATAGTAAGTCTAAAGGAAATAGGCTCAAGACATTTCGGAGGCACATTGTACCAATTATTCAAGGCACCCTGTTACAACACAACAAACGGTTTTTCCACTTTCTATGACCACTATGGTTCTATGGCATCAAAGTAATTGATTACTTTAAGGGGAAATGCTATGAGTCCTATTAGTATGTGGATATCGAATGGCAGAGTTTTCCCATTCAGAGAAGCTAGATGAGACAACTGATGACAAAGAGAAAAGAGGCAAGGTACAGGGCAGGAGGACCAATTGCATCATCTTTAATAAAATCTCTCAACACTCAACTTATCGGGTATGATATAGCATATACAAGGAATGGAGATATTGAGAGCAAAGAGTTCATCAACTCTATTTGTAAATCCAGAAAGCCCTTTGACATCCGGAATGTGCTAAAAATAATACCCAAGAAACATTGCTTGAGAAAACCTGATTTATCAGAGGCAGTGATTTAGAAAACAATTGTGATTCAAGTAGCAATCAGAAGCAACAAATTGTGGCTCAGCCAACAGAAACTTTTGATAATTTTTAGTGACATGTCCAACTTAGGAGCAAATCTTGGATTTGAATATGGCCTCCATTTATCATGTCCTGGGTTATTTTCTCACTGCAAGATCCAATTTTTTGCATCAATTTCAACCTGGAAGAGTTTAAAATTTAAGGTCAAGAGCCACGAAAACTACAACAATCAAATACACATTGTATTCTACATGGAGAATTCTATTCAAGGCAATGATGGCAGCAAATCAATATCAATAATCACAATATGGAAAAATCGTTTTAATGTGTTTGTCTGCTGCAGTTGAATAAACATGGCCTTTTAAACACTAAAAAGTACTCAAGGTGGCTTTCTATACAATGTAGCAATTAGTTTGGTTTACTTGAATTAAATATTGAGTTTAAAGTTTGAAGAAGCAAAGGCACCAAAGTCGCTATTGTAACTCTTCCATGCTCGTAGCCATTATGCGGTTAAATATTGCTAAAAATAGGCAAAATTGGACATTATAATGGACAAAAGTTCCGCTTGAGGCTTACATTACTCTCCTACAATAAATTTCAACTCAGTGATCCGTCAAAATTATTTAAACTTCATAATATGTAATGGGTTAAAAGATGCGTTAATATATTTGAGAGTGGATCCAACCATTTGAATGGGAAAATTTAGCCCGCTCCACTAAAATATGGATAACATGGGAAAAAAGAAGCATATGAGCAAACTACCTGAAATGGCTTATCCCTCCACAGTAACATGCATCCACGAGCTTCCATGTGTTCAATGACAGGTTGAGAGAGCAAAGGTTTGAAGGCTGCATTTAGCTTCACTTTTGTAAGGCTTCCACAGGCCAATAGAGCAGCAGCGAGACCTTTTGGTGTTAACCCACTTACATGCAATATGACCAAGTTTTCCAAGCAGCTTATGCTAGCAAGTGCAAGTATGCCCACATCAGTTATATTGCAGTAGGACAAGTTTATCTGCGAAAGAGAAAATTTGAAAGTTACTTTAAGAATTAATTTTAAACATCAGCCTCCTATTCACAGTTGTAGGAGATTTCTGCAATCTTCAGAATATTAGACAAAGAAGAAGAAGCTGTACTTGTCTCAAATTTTGTGAAAACCGTGCAAGTGGAAGCATCCCGGTATCATCTATCTTCGAGCATTTTTTGATGTCCATCTTGGTGACTTGCTTGCATCCCATGGCAACTGCTGTGAGACCCCCTGATGATATTTGACGGCACCCACGAATTTCAAGGGTAGTCAACTTTAAGCACTTCGATAACGAGTTCAATGACTTGTCAGTAATTTCTGTACAATAGGCCAGATTGATTATCTCTAGCTGACAACAACCATTGGCTATAGCGGCAACACCAGTGTCAGTTATTCCCACAGACCTGCATAAGAAACACACGAAAACATTTAGATTAACAGTTGTACACTTGTAAACATGTTAGAAGTTGGACATACATGCCTTGCCAGCAATGCAGCGGATGTGCAGTTTTAGTAACTATGAACAGAGTGGGCATGATAGCACTAAATAATGGTACTCAAAATAGAATAAACTCCATGTGCCCTATGCGCCCAACATTACTCTTCAAGACATGGCTTGGATTTACATGCATTTTGCACCTAAAATAGACTGGGACCTTAAGTTTAAATTAAACTTGGCACAATTTCAGAAAGCATTTCATCAACCGTTTAAAACTATGGTTGTCTATTCAAACTATACATGAGATATTTAAATCCACAAAATATTATCAGCACTATTCAATGGCACAGGTACATTAAGCATAAGCATAAAGCCTATGTGTAAAAGTCTTACAAACCTGTATAAATCGAGCTCTCGCAATTTCTGGCAGTGCAAGCCTACATGAACAAGGCCCTCATCAGTTATTTTCATGCAAATTCCAATCTTCAGACTAGATAGATTGTAGCATTTTGAGAGTGAAACCAGCCCTGTCACAAGAGAGAAAATAATGCATTAGTAAGATTGCACCATTTTACAATGTCGAAAATAAAACAAGATGTCATGCGCCATTTTTGCAACATGCTATAACAAATTTAGCATATTTGTTGCATCTCAGAAGCAAGAACTATAAATTTATATTGATGTAATACTGGGTTGAACATATAAGGCACTTGTATTTATAATGGAACAGGCCCATGGAACAATGTGAGCACCTGCATTGTCAATCTCGTTGTCTGTAACATCCAGTTCCTCCAAGGAGTGGCAACATTGACCAATTAAGGAGAAGGATTCTTTGGGAACCAGACTGCAAGATTCCATCCTCAGAGAAGTAAGCTGTAAACAAGAAGATGTGATACTAGCCACTGACACATGAGTTATTCGGCGGCAACATGTGATGTCGAGTTTCTTTAGCCCCTTCACTTTTGTCACAAGGAATGAAAGACCTTCATCTGCCACTCCTGGGCATTTGCTGAGACTTAGTTCCTTTAGAAAGACACACCATTTACCAATAGCTTTCAATCCAGCAGTTGTTACATGACAGCCATCTAATCTGATAGATTGCAAACTGGGAAGTTGCTGTAGGCTGTTCGCAAAAGCCAGTGTTACCTGGAAAACAAAGAAGACTGGAGTAAACAAACAGCACAAGCAATATAACTTTAAAGATCAAGGTCATGGAAAAATTTACGAGGGACACAAGAAAGTACAGGGATGCAGTTTGGGAGAGTAAGTTGGTGCAAAGAAAGCGCTCCATTTGTCAGGGAGGAGAAGCCAGCGTGACTCACATTAGACAAGTTTGACATGTCAAGTGTCTGCGGGGAAAAAGGAGTTGTATGATAAACTTAAATTGAGTTCATGAATAAATGAGAGAACCATACACTTTGTAATTAGCAACATAAACACTACCTATAATTTGTCTTTAAAAAACAATCCAGTCAGCATAATAACGACTTCCATCAATGATCACTTCTTTTCATATAAATTAGTACCTTCAAAGTTCTGCGACCGTGCTTCAAAGTTGTTAATCCATCATCATTTATTCCGATGCACCCCACTATTATTAAATCTTCAAGATGAGGGAGTTGCAAGATGGATGGGAGACACTTTTTAGTGATCTGCAAGGGATGAACAGTTTAAAATTAACAACGTTGATACACCAATTACCGAAAAACAAAACAGTGTTAATACACCCAATGTGGAGAAGGTAAAATGCAGAGCTATCACGTCCAATGGCAACGGATATCTCTAGTAAACCAACCACCAATTAAGAAATCTACTTTCATCTAAGAGAAACCATGCATTTCCCATTAGGAAGAATGAAAGATGATCGAGGTGTGTGCACATTCATCATGTTCATATTTCTTACCAATGCACGGCAAATCACTCATTAAACATAATTAACTTCATATCAATATTTGATAATTGTGATCAAATAGAGCGACACACCGACAAATTGCTCCTCTAAAAGAAGAACAAATTATCCAGTCCCCATGAAAAAGACTCATTCTAATCCCACAAGCATTATTGCCAAAGTTCTGCCACAAGTTTCAGCTGGTATGCCAGAATAAGTCTTCCACGCACATAAAAACATACAATGTGAAAGAAACTTGCCTGCATATAAGAGAGATCCAGTGTCCGAAGCTCCTTGCACTTAACAGCAACCAATCCGACTCCCAGATCCGTCAGACCCAGACACCATTTCAAGCTAATCAGCCTCAATTTCTGGCACCCCACAGCCACACACCCAATCCCCAAATCCGTAATCAGCTTACACCTCGCCAGCCACAGCCTCTCCAAGTTCCGCGCACGCGAGACGGCGGCAGCGGCGCAGTCCGTCAGCTCTGTGCCATTGGAAAGGTCCAAGACCACCAACATCCCGCAATTCGCCGCCAGGCTGGACAACCCGACATGCGAGAAGAACTTGGAGCGGGAGAGGTTGACGGAGAGGAGGGTGGCGGAGCAGAGGCGGGAGACGGAGACGAGGACCTTGTCGGAGACGCGGGGGGAGAGGGTGAAGTCGAGGTGGCGGATGGAGCGGTAGCGGCGGGCGAGGAGGGAGGGGAGGAGGTCTGGGCGGAGGGGGCGGAGGGTCTTACGGTGGCGGGATTCGGCGGCGTGGAAGGACTTGCAGGCGAGGGAGAAGGACTTGCTGTCCATGGGAATCTCCTCCAGGAAGTCGAGGATGGCGAAGAGGAGCTCCTCGCTCATGGCGTCCACAATGGAGGCCGGTCCCATTTCAACCAAACCACGAAAAATGGGTATTGGGATTGAAAAGATCGGAGCTTTGGGTGGAATTCTGGAGGTATTTGGGGTTCAGGAGGAAGCCATTGAAGGGGGCTGAGCTAAGAGTGGAATGTCTGGGATGGGAGGAGGGGAAGAGGGGGAAGTTTGCACTGGGATTGGGAATGGTGCGTGCAGGACTGCAACGGCCAACAGGTATCCTTTGGAGGAAGAAGATGAAGTGTGTAATTACGGAAATGGGCAATGGTTGGAATCTCGTGTTTCAAAGGTTGGATTACCGAAATGCTCTAGTAATTGATTGCTTGTAAAACGAACTAACTAGTTCTTTAGAATTTCAAGCGTATATCTGTTCTTTGAAGGTAAGTTTCCCATATAACCTGGTTAAAGAGACGTGGTCCTTTCATTTTGCCCTCCCGTCTAACCCTAAACCCTTCATGTTTTACCCGTCCATAGCCGTGTCCCATTTCACACAATTTTCCCCCGCAATGATCATATGGTGAGGAAGTTCCATTTCGCCGACAGATATCCCAAAATATTATTACAAAAAAATTTCTTACACAACCATGTCTAGCGGGGAAAATGAATTTACAAAGAGGGAGCATATGGTGAAACCATTATTATTCGGCTTCATTTCTTCTTCTTTCTTCTTTTGAAAATTATTCATCTCCATTATGTGTTGTCTCAAGATCTTTAAGTTGTGTGTTGTTTGTACAAAGCAACAGATCGTTGCAACCAAAGCTTTGTGATTATATCGAAGACCTTTCAAATGTGTCAATGAATAATTGGGTTTTAGCTATTTAAAAAATATTTAAGATTAAGATATCCCACTCATTCAGAAGTATACAAGCTAGATCTGAAGAAGATGTGGGTGGTGGCAACACTCTACATGGAACAGCTTACGTATTACAGGTAATGCTTACAAACATTTGGATAAATTTAATCAAAATCCAATTCTATCTTCACATGTTTCAACTCATCGCAAGGTTATGGCAACGGTATCGTGTCATCGAGGAACAATAGCAGTGCTTTCTTATACAGTATTTGTCTAATTTTGTTTAATTGATTACACGGATATGGTTTTTCGAGCACACTACCATCTTTAACTCCATAATAGATCCTTCTAGTTCAAGAGTTAGAAGGTGGTCTAGATCAAGGTGTCTTGAGGTGGAAGCCAAGGAGAGAATCTAAGTACACCATCAATTTCATAAATATTACATTGACTTATTTCAAATGTTGCATGTCCAAAAAGAAGTTGTGGATGCCATATGCCCACTTACTGAAGAGGCATACCCTTAAGGTGGCTAGTGTGGCAAAAAAGTTGTAGAAGAAGGAAGTGCAAAAATAGCCTCCTAGTGCGCCCTTACCGAGGAAGAGGATGGAGAAGTATGCTCATCCAACAACCACCTTACAGAAGATTCTTAAGGGTATTAATACCCTGATTATGGTTGCCCTAGAAAAGTGAGATGGGATAGACGAGCAAGGGTTGATGGTAGGACCTGTAGTTGAGGTTCTTCAAAGAATGAAGGAGTATGCTAACACAGTAATCTTGCTAGTGGACAACTTGGATGTAGACGAAGTAGAGGTTTCAAGAGAACATGCACCAAAGGCTCAAAAGCTTTTGAAGGCTAGCTGAAAGTGGTACCTAAAGAACAAGGTGAGAAGAGGGCAAAGAAGCTCCCAACGGAGAAGCAGGCAGAGTTGCCCCCGAAGAAGAAGCAGACAGAGAAGCTCCCGACGGAGAAGGCACCCATGGAAAAGCAGTCAGAGAATCCCTCCACGAATAAGGCACCCACGAAGAAGTCATCAGAACAGCCTTCAATGGAGATAGCACCAGAGACGATTGCAATGGAAGAGTAAGAAATACTGCTAATTCTATCTCCATTTGTTTCAATCCATCGCAAGGTTACGACACACAAATCAATCAAAGGGCGTAATTTTGTATTTTTCAACACAGGTATGTATAGTCGTGTCATTGAAGACACGATATTTGTGACTTTGAGGACGACTTTTTTTGTATCATGTCCTCAATTACACTATAGCACTGCTGAAACACATGATAGCACGATAGGCTATTGGCTAATCGATGACACGATAGGCTATCGTGTCATAGAGGACACGTTAGTAGTGGTATTTGAAGATATAATATATTTAAAGTCGTGTCATCCATGACATAATATTTTTTTAAGTCCATCTTTAAGTCGTTTTTACTGCGTTGTAGAGATGAAGCTTACTCGCGACCAGGCAAAGAATGTAGAGAACTTTCTCCGGCTATTATGTGATGAAGTTAAAGAGCAACCGGGGCAAACATCTTTATTCTCATACACTCTTCATGTGCCGAAAGGAAAAAAAGACGTTTAGGGAAGGCCAACGAGGTTAGAAAGACACCTCCACTAGCTTAACAGGCAGAGGAGAAGTTTCCTAAGAAGGAGGAGATTTATCCTAAGGGAGAGGAAATGTCTCCTAAAAAGGATCAACATACAGGCTTTGATTGTCCATTCTTTGTGATCGGCCCAGTAGTGCTTGCCATCATGGTTTATATTACGGGGAAGAAAGTGGGAGCAGAAGAGAAGAAGGTGGACTATGAAGAAACTGTTTCTGATTATGAACAATCTTCTGACATGATAGCAGAACTGCTATCTGATTTGAAACTTGAGGGAGAAAGAGAAGGAAAAGGGAAAAATGGTAAAAATATCGGATGTTGATTCACATGAAGAACGTCCTCTTGAATACATTCCCAATGAATATTTGGACACTCAGTTCTGCTTCCAAATTGGCCACTTTAGAACCAAAAGATCAATAAACGATTATAAACTGCGTGATTCACCCAAGGGATAAATATCCACTTGATACACTAACAGACATGGACTACCTGAGTATGCTGCAAACGGCTGAAATAAATTCCAAAGTACGTATATGTGATTGTCCTTTTTCATAGTTGTAAAGTCATCTATTCGAAGACATGACTCCGTTGTGAGTTGTGTATTCGAATACATGGCTCCATTGTGAGTTGTGTTTTTGAAGACATGACTATTTATAATATTTGCACTACCCCCTTATTGTGTTCAAATTCATGCAGCTGATTGATGATTCTTGAAATTGTTACAGCAGAGGAATCAGAACAACGTAGGCATGCATCCATTCTCTTTTTTTTGAAGCCACATCATTAAAAAATATATCGAATATGTAAGCTTGCTAAAGTCATTTTTTTACACTAGTATTATAAGCAATGTCATTTACTAACCATCACAAATTATATTATTTTGTAGGAGTTTACCTCCGATAGGGATAATTCAAAGTTGGCACAAGTGTATCGTGTTTGTATTTGAGGGATCGTGTTTTGGAGGACACAACTTTTCTCGTATTGTGTCCTCGATGACATGATAGCATTGCCCAAACACACGATAGCAGTGATATCGTGAATTTAAATATACGCTTCATTGGCACTTCAACGAGTCATATCTCCTACATTTCTTATCCATTTTTGCCCATTCCTCTTTGACACGACTCACTGTCTGTTACTTGTAATTCAAAATATACAATATAAATTATAAAATGCACATTTAATTTTTTTTTATTTTGTTCTTATACACATTTTTTATATACACAATATATTTGTAAGAAATACCAATCAACATATTTTTTGATTAGTAGTGTGCTTGAATGCACGAAAGATAAGTGTATCGTGTCTGTATTTGAGGGATCGTGTCTTCGAGGACATGACTTTTCTCATATCTTTTCCTCGATGACATGATGGCAGTGTCCTCGAGGACATGATAGCAGTGCCCTCGAGGACACGATAGCAATGCTATCGTGTATTTAAAAACATGATTTGAGGAAAACATTCAATCTCATCATATATCCATTATTTGTGATCCATTTTGCCATTTTTTTTGCATTATATTATATTTTTCTCCTCTTTCTCCCTATGAGGATATCTTAAATTTATTGAGACACCTTCTTATCAGGATGACAAATTTGCAAAGAGGAGTTCGCCATTCGGCCACAAGTAATTCTCGGTGCAAAATTTCAACTTTCTTCATTCCCATAATGTGTGAATAAAAAAATAATGATTATGAGTTGTCGAACCACTTCCGCAGTAGAATGGGAAGGTTGTGAAAGTGTTTATTCAGACTGCGTTTATGAGCTTCTTCTACCTGCTCATGGGTAGAAGAGGTTGTCTGAGCCAAAAAAACTGTTGAAAATGATTGTGTCTGCCACACTACGTCGTCTATCCATTGAGAAGTCTATGCCTCTTACAAGGAACCTTTTCATCGTATGATCAATGCGGGGAAAGCTTGTGTGAAATGTGGTATGGTTCAGGGTGGGTAAAACATGAAGTATTGGTGCCATAGGGTAAAATGGGAAGATTAGGTCCCAAAATTAAGTATATGGCATGAGCCTGAAAAAATTAGGTATTATGGAATTCTAGGCTAAGAGATGAGTTTACATGAGATCGTTCTCATATAAGGAGCATGAGGCCAATCTTTATTGCCGTTAGATTCCGATCGGAAGGTGGATATCAAATCAATGGGTAGGTGAGTATGTCATATCAAGGAGTGGGTGAGATCATTATGGATATTTGTAGCCGTCAGATCAAGATCCAATGGCTACGATTCAAAGTGGCCTCATATAAGCAATATGAGAGCAATCTCATTTAAACTTTTCCCTATTAGAATATACTCCTATTAAATTATATGCCCATATGGGTATTTCAATCTTGTGACTACTTTAAACCCGCCAAAGCATTGACCACACCGTACCACCATATCGTACAGGGGCAATTTGGTAAGAGTTGGATGTCGCTTTCGTTATTCGGTGACACCTTCGTCGGTCTACTTGGTGGAGGGAGCACTCGAGGGAGGACGCAATGTGGTCCGGTTGGGTACAGTTTATCTATTTACGGTGAGTAACCCACTACTAATTAATTAATATCAATCTGACAAATATAGTAATTAATGGGCTGTACACGTGAGAGACGTTGCAAGTTGGAAGGTACCACAAAAAGTACAAAAGATGACTCAAAGGTGACACCCTTTTCCCAGCCTTCTCCCAATGTTTTGGTGAGGCCGGCACTTCCTGGGGAAGGCTTTGGGTGCTTGATTTGACATTTATCACCAATCTATTTGTTGCTTAGGGGCCGTTTGGGGCCTTTGGTTGAGGCCCAGAAATTAATGCTAGTTGAACTTTAGCAAAACAAAAATTTCTGTGTTTGGAGTGTCTTTGGACCGTGCTGGTTGTTGTATCTTGTTGTTCCCTTTGGCTAATAAAATTTTTATTTATAAAAAAAACTTTAATAAAAAAAAAAGAAAGAAGTAAGCGTTGGCTCATTACCCAAATCGCCCACCCCAAAACGAGTTTCCCTTAAGAAAAAAACAATTGACGTTAGTTGCAATTTAGCAAAAAGAAGAAAAAGAAAGAAGTAAGGAGGCGGATTCTGGTATGAGGCACACAGAGAGTGTGAAACTTTCAAATAAGGTAGAAAATACATAAAATATTGACCTTTGAGTAGTGAAGACCGAAGTGTCATAATTCTACGTTATCGTACAATCGGCTCTACATTATTATGGCAATATCATCAAATATGAATTTGCCAACCGGGTAGAATTTTTCTTTGTAAATTATAGCACTCAGCCTAATCTCCAAATTCCTCCTTTTTTAGGGATAAAATGATAAATTGATTAAGGAAAACTTAAGAAATTGTGCATATGTGAATGTGAATATGTGCCATGGCCACAGTGTCGAGATTTCACTCTGATGCTCAATTAGGGGGGAAATGGGATATAACCGTTCTTGCCTGCCTGGCTGCCCCTAGTATTAACATGGGCCCATGATCAAAATTATTCGGCCCAGGTTGCTTTGGTGCGTGACTGTTTTGTCGTGTGTGCCACATAGCACTTGCGTTGTCCAACGAAAACACATTACCTCATGGGTGTATAGATTTGGTGCGCAGTTATCAACTTAGAATCTTGGTATAAAACACCTTGACTCTACGGATTTAACAAGCTAATTGTTCTTTATCAGATTTATCAAAGATTGGGCTGAGAATTATCGTATAAAACTTTCTTGGCTTCAAGGATTCAACAAGCTAATCCTTAGTTCCTGATATTTATTATACTTTTTGCTGCTTTTATTTAGGTTATTTGATCAGCCACACCATCATAAGCAATGCATATTTAAACTTTACGAGTTCATAGTGTAGTTGGTTAAATGCTCACTCCAGTGCTTGACGGCACTACAAACTGCCGACTTGGACATCAATTTACTACGCAAAAAAAAGTATTCAAACTCTTCGATTAATTTGTCTGCGCATGGCCGTATTTGGTGTCTGTATAATGTTTATTCTCTAAGGACTACGTAAAATTCATCTCTGTATGGTGGCTTCACATGTGCCTGACTTATGCCTTTGTACTGCAATTTCATTGTCTATTTGTGCTTATCATGTTGTATTACTTTGTGTTGGAATTATGTTGTCTATTTGTTAAGGTGTAATGTTGTAGGGACACATTTGGACATAAACGATCTCCTTACTTGTTAAGGTGCCAGCCTATCATATAACTAGCTAAATGATTGTGGTATATGACACTAATTAATTAAGGTTGCGTGATGATCTCATTATCCACAGTGGAAGACTTCATCTGCATGACCCCATAGTGACTCCGTTAAGACTCCATTTGACTTTATGGCATTAGGAATCAAATGAGTCATGAGTTATCGAACGTCGCTAGAAATTATCACGAATTGCTTTGCTGGTAACGAGGGAAAATGCATAATTTATGTGCTTTCTTGTTTATTTTGTTTGAATGTTCAATATCTGATCCAAAGTGCAGAACATATTAGCTGTCTTCACCCCAAAGCCAGATCCCATGAACTGGTCCAATTCCTATACCGAATGCAAAAAGTAAACAATACTTTGAGTTTGGACTAAAGAACTGGTAGATCCAACCAGTTTTGCATTTGTGTATTTACAGCCTAGGCTTTTGCCATCATGTTGTGCATAGAATTAACATTGTACTCCATCCCATATCAATTGTTTGGATTTGGAGAAAAATTTGTTCGATAAATTGACTTATTTCATTTTACCTTTGTCGCACAAATTAAAAAAAGACTAATAAATTGGCTTCCTCCAATATCACATTTTTTTCCAATGTGGCCTGCCTATATCAGCTCCACGGTCTTTGGCCACATATAATCAGATATAGATCCCCCCTGATCTAGGTACATATATTGCCTTAAAAAACTCTATAAACAAAGACTAGTTTCGTGTGAAAGCTACTCAATTACTGCACCATTTGCACTAAACTACATAAACATTTTATTTTATTCCCATATAAAAATACGAATTGATTTATGGACGATAAGTAGATTTACATCAGAAGAAATATAAATAAGCTACTTAATAATGTCCAAATCCGGACAATCTCAGTTTACAGAATGTGGACGGACGAACCTGACGTATTTGCCATAATTGGTGGTAATCTGAACAAGAAAATCAAGAATACAGTGGTTAGTACTCTTGTAACGAGGGTTGGCCTGAAGTTTTTCACTCCTCACTCCAGTTGATTGGGTTCTTTCCAATCTTATGGAGAGCTCTGAAGACTTCCTCATTTGTGACATTTCCAGTGACTGTAATTTTATTGAGAGCTATGTTGAACTTGTATGACTCGATGTCTGGAGATAGCAATGGTAACATAACCAAAAATGTTAAATGAGCAACCAATAATTAAATTTTCTTGAAAAGTATAGTACTCCATAATGTAGCCAGTTATGTACCTTCAATCTTCTTGATAGCCTTTTTGATCGCCTTAATGCACCTGTCACAGTGCATACCCACTTTCACCTCCACCACCTGCATTCATATAGAGAGCTTCAATCTTTTGAACTATATAGTTTCCAGAGTTTGCACGTAAAGCAAGATTATTATGGAGATATTAGGCATTGAAAGTGTTGAAGAGATGGAGCTTTTATTTTTTTGGTGAATTGATATCATTTAAGATTTGAACTATGATTTATATGAGGGTAGAGACTCATAAGAAAAGACCAATTTTTTTTCTTACAGGAAAGACTACTTACAGCCATGGACAATGCTGGATGGTTGAAGATAGATCATGTAGTTGGAACAAATTGGAGATGTAATCCTTAGCTGACAAGTTGGGTTTAAATAGGACTTTCATTAGATTCTTTACTTGGGTTGTAGGGCAAACTCACTTTCTTCCTAGAAAGAAAAAGACAACTGATTGCCTCTTTCATAAAAAGTCAAGAAAGCGATACATAAAGCGATTTAGGCCAAAGAAGAAAAGGTGAGATTGGACCCACCCAGAAAGCTAGCCTACTTAGTTGTAACCACATGACAAAGCTACATTCGTGAGGAATATGGCGTCTAGTAGCTCCTAAAAGCTTATTTTAGGATCAATTCTTCAATTTGATGGCAACATCATATGGTTCATTCAGTTGAGTGGGAATACTTTGACTGAAGTTTACGGCTTACAAGGGACTTGATTCTTGAACTAATCCGCATAGACCCAGCTTCAATTTTTGTTGCCTTTTCATATCAATTTTTCCAATTTCCAGGCTTTCCTTTACATTACCTTTGTAGCTATGCTTACAAGAGAATTGATTCTCGAACTAAGCTATAGGAACTAAACAAAAGAAATGGCAAACGAAAGAGTCCAAACCAGCTTTTATATTTGGTTGCCTTTTGATATTAACTTTTTTCCAATCTTCACTCTTCTCTTTATATGACCTTTGCAGTCATGCCGAAAAGTAGAGATATAGTTTGGGAAATTTATATAATAGGGTATATAAAAAAAAAAAAATTTAAAAATGACTCACTGTAGAAAATAATTGCAAAAAAGGGTATCTGACAAGCCACGCAGGCGCCAGCGCGGCCGCTGGCGCCTGCGTGGCCTTTTTTTTTTAAACTGACCCGAAAGGCGTCGGTTGAACCGACGCCTTTCGCAGAAAGGTGAAACCGAGAACCGACGCCTTTACTGCCCTTCACTTTTTTTCGTAGGCATTTTAAAAGCGTCGGTTGAACCGACGCCTTCTATTTAACATTTAGGGCTCGGGCTCGGGCTCGGCCGCACCGAACCCGAAAGACTGCTTTTCCTCCGGCGTTTCCTCCGCCTCCCCGCGATCGCCTCCGGCCAGAGTTCCTTCTACGGCCCCGTCACCGTCGCCCCTCGCCTCCGGCCAGCTCCTAGGCGGTGACCGTCGCCCCGGCCAGCCTCGTTCGCAAGACTGCTTTTCCTCCGGCGTTTCCTCCGCCTCCCCGCGATCGCCTCCGGCCAGAGTCCTTCTACGGCCCCGCCACCGTCGCCCCTCGCCTCCGGCTAGCTCCTAGGCGGCCACCGTCGCCCCTCGCCGCCGGCCGCCGTCGCCCCTCGACTCCACCACCTTCGTCGCCTCCGGCCAGCTTCGCCTCACCGCCACCGTCTCGGGCACCGTCACGTCATCGGCACCGTCTCAGCCAGCTCCGCCTCGCCGTCCTCGCCCCGGCCATTGATCGGCTCGCCTCCTCGCCCCGGCCACCTCCTCACCCCGTCGCGCGCCTCTTTATAGGTGATATATATTTTTAATATATGTTAGAAATACGTATGAATGTAGATGCATCGTATGAAATTAAGTATATTGTATTTGTGTAATATTTGATAGCGTTTCTTTCTTAAAAGTTTTGTGAGAAGAGATGGCGGGAGAAATGGTTCCGTTTGTCTTAATGTATGGTGGCGGAATTGATAGAGGTGAATACGAAGGCGGTGAAAGTGTAGGATTGTTTATTAATAAGCCAAGTACTTACGAGGAACTAGAGATGCAAGTGGTAAACAAACTGGGATGGGACCAAAGATTGTGGAAAATTCGTATGAAGTACAAGATGCCTGTTTATGGAGGAAGGACTACCCTAATACCAATTGACGATGACAATTCCATGCAACAAATGTTTTATTTTGCACCTCATGTGCTTAGCTTCGAGCTATGCATCGAAAAAGAGGCGCGCATGCCTAGGTTTGTAAATGATGGTGAAGGCGGAAGTAGGAGTGCTCGCAGAAATAGGTCGAGTGGACACCCTAGAGGAAGGCGTGTGGAAGATAATGAAGAAGATTTGTCTATATCACTAGCGTGCAACGAACCCCAAATTTCGCCTAGTTTGAGGTAAGTTTATTTAAAACCTGTATTGAATACCATTAAACTTACGGTATCATGAATTATTTATAATGTATAATGTAGGCACACATCTTATGCTCCTGAAGTGATGAATATTGGCATGGCACGAGGTGGTGAATGGTTTGGCACACAAATATCATTTGATAACCCTTATTTTCACACTGGTTCAAGTGGTATGCAAGAGGGAAATATGAATGATGACGAAGACGAAGGGGAGAATGAGGAAGAGGATGGGGAAAATGATGAGCAAATGCCGAATTCACCGGTTATTAATGTTGAAGATGTACGAGGAGAGGATAGTGTGCAAGAGATGGTTGATAATGAGGGAGATGAATTAGTAGACATCGCAATTGCTACGGATAACTTAGATGATTTTGAGGAAGAGTTGCCATATGAGGAGGAGCCCCCATGGGCGCGACTAACCGATGAGGAAATAGATGGGGCAATTAATCGGGGTTTGCATGAGGAGACATATCATGAGGAAGCCATATATGTGGGGCAAATATTCCCTACTAAAGATGAATTTGTACACGCATTGAGGGAGTTTTCAATAGCGCATGATGTTCGATATAAAGTGTTGTGTACAAGTCCGACACAGTACACTGCAAAATGTCAATACCCTGCCTGCCCATGGAGAGTACATGCATCATTGAAGAAGGGGATGAATCATTTTAAAGTGAAGACGTATGGTGGGGAACACACTTGTAGAAATGCTCAGCTAGACACTGGTCATAGACAATGTACTGCGGCCTTTGTTTGTCGGCATATATTACCCTCTATTAGAGCGGAAGTGGATATCCCACCAGTGGTTATTCAAGAGAGGATTAAGGAGACGTTTCACGTGGATATTTCATATACAAAAGCATGGAGGGCAAGGAATATGGCCATCAAAGCAGTGTATGGTGATTGGGTTGAGTCATATCGATTGTTGCCAATGTACTTGGAGGCAATAGTTAATGCCAATCTGGGAACCATTTGTAGGTTGGTGACGACCCCAATGGAAGATGCTACATCTCGACGGTTTGAGAAGGTGTTTTGGGCATTTGGGCCTTGTATTAAGGGTTTTAAACATTGTCTCCCAGTGATAAGTGTTGATGCTACTTTCCTATCTAGTAAGTATGGAGGAGCCCTTTTGGCGGCGACTGCTAACGACGGGCACATGGGTTTGTTTCCTCTTGCATTTGGCCTTGTTTCGGGTGAGGATTACCCTAATTGGAGATGGTTCTTACGTATGTTGAAGGAGCATGTTGTCCTTGATAGGATCTGTATCACTATCATATCTGATCGACATAATGGGTTGCAAAAAGCTGTGCCAGAGGTGTTTCCGCATCCGCATTTTTGTCACCGATATTGTATGCGACACATAAAGGCAAACTATCATAAGAAGTTTAAAAATGATGTATTGACGAGTTTGATAGGGGAAGCTGCAACTGTGCTTACCATAGACGAGTTTGATGAGAAGATGAAACTTATCGGTGCAGAAAGTCCAGAAGCAAAATGGCTACTCAGTGAGGAAGGTGGATTATCACCTCAATTGTGGTCTCTTGCTCACGATGGTTTTACAAGATTTGGTATGACCACAACAAATATGGCTGAAAGTCTAAACAGCGTGTTAAAAGGGGCTCGATCATTACCCGTGCAAGCCTTAGTGTCAGCCACATTCTACCGGATCGTCAAATTCTTTGTGAAGCGACATTCGGCCGGATTGGTCATGACAACCCCATACACCCCTACTATTGAGTGGAAGATTAAAGAACAAACGCGTCTGATTGGTAGCATGTTTGTTGACCAAATCAATTCTCACATATATGAAGTGAGAACAATGCGTGGTAGGAAATATGTGGTGGATGACACCGATCATACATGTTCTTGCAATTATCCTCAGGTGTACAAACATCCATGTCGTCATCTACTTGTTGTCCATTCGAAGCGAAGGCGACCCATCGGCGATTTAGTTGGACATTGGTATACATCTGATGCATATAGATCGGTGTATGCAGTCGAATTCTTTCCTCCTCCTGATCGACGATCTTGGGAGGAAAAGTCACCTATGTATGTGGTGAAGCCCCCAAGAGTGACACGAAAACCCGGTCGTCCACGCACTAGGAGAATACGTAATGTGATGGATAGTGCGGGCATGACGACAGATGGTCGATCACACTACCATTGTGGGAAATGTAACCAACTTGGACATAATAGGCGTCAATGCCAAAACACACCTTCAACGGATTGGTACATGTTCTTACAATGGTCTATATATTTAAAGTAGGTTGGTTTATACATTCTTTGAAGTTACAATTAATTGTTGGTTTCTTTGTAGATATTATGAACCCAGGACCGATTGATCCCTCCGTCCTCACAGAGCAGAGCTCGCACAGATCCGATGGCATATGGAACGGAGAGGTATGTGCAAACATCATTATCTCATTAGTTTTGGATATTGCAAAAATTTAACTATTTTTCTAATTGTAAGTACTTTTCATGTGTATAGGATCCCGGATGCATTGAATGCACCGAGCACTGGCAAAACGTGCGCCATTGGATAGTTGATCCGCGCATGTTGTCGTACATAGAGATGGCAGGTTTTGGCCACTTTATACGGTTACAGTATATCAGGATTGATAGGGCTCTCATCACTGCCCTAGTTGAGAGATGGCGGAGGGAGACTCAAACATTTCACTTGCATTTGGGGGAAATGACTATAACATTACAAGATGTTGTTGTACTACTCGGATTGCGAGTTGATGGCATTGCGGTGAGTTACTCGACTGTGGGCATTAACTGGAATGAAGTATACGAGCACCTTCTTGGACGGGTACCTCCACGCGAATCATTGAAAGGACGAACTAGGGTAAGTCTGTTGTGGTTGAGAGAGCAGTTCAGTCACCTGTCGGAAGATGCCAGCGAGATTGAAGTCGAGCAACACGCACGAGCATATTTACTCTATTTGCTCGGTAGCACTATATTTGCCGATAGCAGCAGTAGCCATGTGCACCCGATGTATCTTCTTTTGTTAGAGGATTTATACACTGCGGGACAGTATGCATGGGGTAGTGCCACCCTTGCCTACCTGTACAGAGAGTTGGCAAAAGCTTGCCAACCTAGCACATTCGGGATTGCCGGGTGCGTCACTCTGATCCAGGTAAATCATCAATAATCTGATTAATGCTGAAAATGTTTATTTCAATTATAACATTTGATTCATGCTGTGTATGTGTTAAATAGCTATGGTCGTGGGAGAGATTGCATATTGGCCGTCCAAACATTTAAAGCACTCCACTAGATGGTTTATCTCCGTTAGGAGTTCGGTATGTGTTTTCTATTTAAGTTATTTTGTGATCTTCTATTGGGATTTCAACTAATGTATTTTTCATCTTCTTTATATTAGGTGGAATGCTAAAAAGAAAAAAACTGTAAATCCTCACAGTGTCCTCTTGATGTATAGATCTGAACTAGACTATCAGCGATCCGGCCAGGTATTAGTCATTCGTAATGTACATGTTATGAATATAATGAATGTAAATCGAAGTGACACGAATACTATTTTCAAATGTTGTGTAGGTAACATGGCAGCCATATTATGATCATGTGTTAGCGCAGTTACCAGGAGTATGTACGGATGGAGCGCATGTGTGGCTATCTAGGACGCCACTGATATGTGTAGATATTGTGGAGATGCATGTTCCAGATCGGGTTATGTTGCAGTTCGGATTTGAGCAGATTTTCCCCCCTCTTGGTGTAGAGTTCATTGAACGATCTTCGCGTCGAGGCCGAGGGAGTTTTGATTGGAGGTCGCATCATACGGCCTATATTACTAGATGGGATGACCGGACGACCACTCTCGTTCAAGGGGAGCCTGCAATGACGGAGCGAGATGCAGATAATGCATATATGAGATGGTACTTGAGGATCACGAGGAGACTTATCATGCCACCTGTGCATGAGGCGGAGATGTTATATCAACCGAGGGGTGACACTGAGCTGGCGTTGGTTAGTATCTCCGACTTCATCTTTTATTTAATTCACCATTGTATGAGTAGATAACATATATTCTTCTTGTTCCTTTGTAGCTTACTTGTGTGCATGGAATGTCGTATCGGATATCGGTAAAATATCGGTCGGCCTAAGAGACGAAATATCGGAGATATATCGGAGATATTGCGTAAAAAAATATCGGTCGTCAAAAACTAGTTTTTATCATATATTTTCAAAATCTAACTTCTAAAATGAGTTATACTAATTTAAACAAAGAATAGATTTCAAAATATGCATAAAAGGATAGAAAACAAACATGAAAGTTTTTTTTTCCCAAAAAAAAAAAAAAAAAATTTCAAAATTTTTTTTTTTAAAAAAAATATTTTTTTTTTTAAAAAAAGGCCGATATATCGGTCCGAAACCGATATATCGGCGATATTTGGAAAAAATGTAAAAAACGATACTTAATGGTATCGGAGTATCGGTTTGTGTCCGATACCGATATATCGGCGATATATCGGCGAGCTGGCATTCCATGCTTGTGTGAGACAAGTGCACGCTCAGTCTCATAGTGCTTTGGTAGACCGATCATATGATAGCTTTGTAGCGGCATGTCAGACGATACACGATATCTCTGGTCATGTTCTTGCGAGTTTGCCATTGCTTCGGCCCGTTATGACTGAGATTCCAGTAATGGAGGTTGTTCCAGATCCTTTATCAGCTTCACCAGACGTTGTGACATCATCAGCTGACACGACGGGTTTTACCCCATCAGTAGTTGTTCCAGACGCCTCGGTCGATCAAGTTGAGAGGCCCCTTTCTTCAAAAGTATATACCCGGCGACAGCGTGCACTCCGTGCTCTACGTCAGGCACCTTCTTCTTCAGATGCTATGCCTGACGTTGATCCTGAGGAAATTCCAGTTCGAGCACGAGGACGGGGTAGGAATAGGTTGAGGAGAATTGATTAAACACTTGTAATTGATTAAACATTTGTAATACTTTGTATAACTTTGTAATAGTTAAAGTTGTGTAATATGTTTATGTATATTTTTATATATGTTTTGTGTATATTTGTGGATGTGTTTTTGTTTATGTTTGTGGATGTGTTTTTTTGTATGTTTTTAGACTGTTTAAGTGTTATCAGGTGAAAAATTGTAGATTTCATCCGGAGGAGGATTTGCCGTTGGAGTGGTAGGTGAGAGGCGTCGGTTTCCATTGTGAAAAAAAAAAAAGCCAAGGGTCAGAAAGGCGTCGGTTGAACCGACGGCTCCATTGTGGACTGCAAAAGACGTCGGTTGAACCGACGCCTTTCACGTTACTGCGAAAGGCGTCGGTTGAACCGACGCCTTTCGCGTTTCTGCGAAAGGCGTCTTTCGGGTCAGTTTAAAAAAAAAAATGCCACGCAGGCGCCAGCGGCCGCGCTGGCGTCTGCGTGGCTTGTCGATACCCTCTTTTGCAATTATTTTCTACAGTAAGTCATTTGTAAATTTTTTTTTTTAATACCCTATTATATAAATTTCCCATATAGTTTCTATATCTTTATCGTAAGGTCGGTGAATAGCCATCACTTTCCGACAGAAAGGTGGTATTATTCCTTGCAGTCGAAGTTGCTTCACCTCCCTTCCAAACATATGCTTTAGCTTGTGGTTCAATTTCAACAGATACCTTGTTTGATAGGTCCACTGAAGCAATAGTTCAAGAGGGCCTTTTTGGTGCATTGATAGGAATAGTAAGATCCACTTTAAACAACCACAACCCACATGATGCTCTTGTTGATATTTTCAAAATCCTCTTGAGCTTTGTCCTTCATGTTAAGTGATGTCAGAACCAGCTGCCTGTTGTAAGTTATAAAGAGAAGAATATCTTTACCACCTTATAACAAGGAATATTTTGGAAGAAGCTATTAATATGAAGAATATTCTCTCATAGTGTTTTTCATGAGACAGATCTTCAAACTTTTCTGCCACTATGGTCATGGTCTCCATCTAGTTATACAAGAAAGAAACACCATATGCATAGTTCAGCTGTTGTCTTGTATATATCAGCAGAGTGCATAACTGTATTTCTTTTGCAGTTACCTGCATCCATGATCAGCAAATCTACATTGATCAAACTAGAGAACTACACATATAGTTTGTAAAAAGCTTACTGTATGCTATTAAGTTGGGAGAAGAAAAACAGAAGAATAGTGGGAAAAGGAGGCATACCAAGCTCTAGATGCAATTTAAGATGGAGCTATCAAGGAAGAGATCATTGCCGACAGCTTGTCGAAATGGAAAAGATGCTTACGGACAGTATATACATAGAATGTGTAAAGGATTCCTGCCAGTGTTACTGATGAAAACGATATGATCACCAAAGTACCAAAATCCTGATCACAAAATAGAATTTATAAAAATAATTTCTTCAGCACATTGATTTTCACCATCTTTTCATAATTAAAACAAGTTATTTCTAGAAGAAGAGAATCTAACTAGCAAACTCTGCAATAACTGCTTCAAGCTACTTACTATCTAATCAATTACAAGATCTGGTGTCAACTTGACTTGATTTACACCGGTAATGTTATTAGCAGCATAAATACACTCAAAAGACACAGAAAGAAATTTTCTAGACGTTCTAGCTTGGTCGTGTTCATCGTTTTCACATCTAGATAGTTTGAGCTCACTCACTCATGAAATTTTGACGCTGTAAGTGGAAAACAGGTCACTGCTTTAACTTTCAAAAGTTGAAGAGAAAAAATGGAATATGCGACAGGAGGGAAGATTGGCTTACAGATTCTCATGATGTTTTTTACATTGCAAGTACATTGTGCCGTATTATTCTTCTAATATGGAACTTGACATGATTGCTCATTTAACTTATCAAATTTGATGAAAAAAGACTACTCACCTCTGGATTAGAAACGATTATGCCCAATACATAAGTCATCAAGTCCAGTATAGACTGAATTGAATTTTGGACACCTCCCACTATGCAGCGGTCAGATTCCGGTACTAGATCCTGATTGAGACTAGATAATTTTATCATCCCATATAATTACAATATCAGTAACTGAAATAAACGAAATCTGTCACCACTAAATTTGTTTGCACAAAGTAGATTCAAATGTCGAGGAGGACTCTGACAGCAAAATGTAGACCAAATGCAAATGTAAGCCAGAAGCTAAACTCTCCCTCCGGCCCATGTTAAGTGTCCTATGTGGTTTTTCAAAATGCAAGCCAGAAGCTACACACTCCCTCCGTCCCATATTATATAATCAACCACTTGAGATGAGCAGTTTACCTGCATTTGTTGCATAACAGATAAATCGAACATCCACAATCCAAGACGTGAAGCTGCAACACCGCCCATCAGCATCCATGATGAAATGTACCCATCTTGAACCCAAATTGAAGCAAGACATACCAACAAAAAGCACCACTACAACACATAAAAAGTGAAGTCAACTCTAAACTGTAATAAAAATTACTGTGAGTAATCAAGAGTTCATCTGTATCCTCATCTCCTACACCTTATCCTAGCTCTCCAGGACTGGAAACGTATTCTTATCCCCCTTGCATATTCTGTCTTCATAATTATAAAAACGATAGGGACTATAATTTGCTCTGGATGCCCTTCCTAATGAAACCACCTTATGGGGCATATACATATGCTTAACATATTCAGACAGAAAAGAAAAGATAAGCGTTATTAAGTAGCACAATAAAAGTTGACAATACCTGGGTCCAAATAGACCAGAGGCCTGTTCTTATTGTGGAAATATGTGAATGTGCAATAGGGTATACAAAGGTTGCACCTATTCCTACAACGGCACTTATGCCACGTGCTATTCCAATAACAAAAGCAGGGATGCCTTTCCACTCCAAACAAGCAGTCATCAGTGTCCCAAAACTGTAGACAGAAAAGGAGATATGTTGTCATATTGACCTATGATATAGATAATCATGCAAATAGTTTGCAAAGTGAATGGTAATGCCCATGGTATTGCAGTAAATATATGAAGTTACTGCAGATGGGTTCTTAAAGAAGCAATTTCTCTTTAGTAATTTCGCTGCATACGAAGTATAAAAATATTTTTTTTAAAACTTTTGCTTCTCAACCTATTATTATTTATTACTGCCCATGCTCATCAGATCAGTGGAAAATCAGTGAAGGGATCTAACCTAAGAACTGTAAAAAAGAGCAAAGCCAAAGCCACTCCTGGAAGAACTACTTCCTGGCGCATATAGACAATCCATGCATCAACAAAAGGAATTCTCGTGGCTCTTTCGACTATACTCGCCCATCGACTTTTTGTTGATGACGAACTCTCCTCAGGAGTAATCAAATTTTGTTTCTGGTTGGAAGTAAGAAAGCTCTCACTGGAATTATCTGATCTACATTCTGTTTGCTGCCTCTGTCTGCTTGCTCGTAAGGCAGGAATTCCATTATATACTGAAGTCAGAAGCCAATATTGCAACCAAACAGAAAATATATTCCAGAATGCCAAAGTTACTGCAGATGCTTTGAGTGAGATGAAGCTGATAATAAATCCACTAAAGACAGGAGCAAAAAGCTTGCACATTAAATCAATTCTCCGAACAACTGAGTTCATTTTTGTGAGGAATTCTGGAGGTTCTCCATTGGATATCACAACCACCCTGCATCAGTAATCCCAATCCTGTTAGAGCTTTTTCTAGCATAAGTGAAGTTCTTTTAATATCACGAGTCTAATTTGATCCACTTGCATAGTCACTGATATATCAACTAGTCGCTAATCAAACAATTCATGACTTTTTTAGTTGTTTGCATCCATAATATGGTAGACAAACTGAGAAATGAGAGTTAAATAAGGCTAAAATGCTTCTGTTCTTAAGGGCTTTAATCAGAATGTGATTAAATAAACTAAAGATAACCATTTCTCCATTAGATGTCACTACAGCTTTCTTAGTAAATCGTGAAGTTCTAGATAAAGAAGGTTTCTCACCATTCTCTTTCAATCAAAATGGTGCCAGCAAGACTCGACAGAACCGCAACTGCTCCAGACAGATTGGTCAAAATGACAAGAATAATAAAGAGCGAAAAGTTTGTCAACTTCAAACTGTGCCATATTAGTAATGAAGTAACTGTCCCACCAGCCACTATGAAAGAAAGATTTTGAGTCAACAACCATGTTTGGAGAACCTAAAATATAGACGAGACGAAAATACTCAGAGCTTTGAAAATCACATTGTGTTAAACACATGATTATTATGAATTGCAGGATGTTTGCTGAAGTTACCTTAATATATGTAAACCTATCAACCCATGTGCCAACAATTGGACCAAATAAAGCAGTTGACGCAGATTCAACAACACCATAAATAGCAGCAAAGAGCAAGGAATTAGGCCAGATACTGATCATGTACAACCCAACTGAAAATTCCCACATCCTGTCAAAAGAGACAAGTCATTCAATAAAATTATCCCTGATTGAAGCCAATTCTTCATGGATGAAAAAGACTACGTGTTGCACAAATCCAAACACCTTAGCAACTTTGTAGCAAAAGAAAAACACTTTAGTATCTATCAAAAGAAAAACATAGCAACAAAAATTTAACCGCCAATTCAATTATGAGAAGAAAAAGCTTCTTCCTATTACAATGTCTGAAACATTAAGACCATAAAATCCTCACAGATAACTCTTGACAGTTTAAGAATTCAATGACAACTATGCAATGCAAAAAATATTTGGAAGACCGATTAGACAAAGACCATCCAGCATTTACTCACTAGTAGTAGGCGCTAAAAGCACTTAATTGGCTATTTGTTAAGATTCATTTTCATTGAATTTACATAGAGCAATTCAGTGAAGATCTATTTAAAAATGTGTTCTTTGAAAACTAGGCCATATTCAATGTTTAACCATTTTTTTCCACTTCATTGGGCTGAATTTGACAAGCTCAAATGGATTCCTGCTTATTTTCAAAAGGGATGTTGAGTAACCCCAATTTCAGAAGAAGCAAAATCTAATAAAAGGTTGAGCGTGCAAGAAAAGAAAGCATAAATAATAGGAATTTTGATCAAAACGTTCTAAAACTCCTTAAAAAGATTTTGGTTAGCAATCAAATTGTTGAGACAGTGCAAGCAATGAAAAACATCTCCTTGTAAAACATTCACTCTGAACGGCTCTATATTATTATTGTTATTTATTTAATCATCTCTATATTAATTTACGAGTAGGGAATTACCGGCATACTGCTCATCTTAATGAATCTAGGATTTCATCTAAAAGTTTACAACAAACAGAACTGCATACTAAAAGATTACGAATAACAGGCCTCAGTAAAATTTGAAATCTTAGACTAACCATTACTTCCGCGTGGTGTATGATCCAAACTAAGATCAAAGCCAAACATACAAAAAGAGTCACACAGGTTCAAATAGAAAAAAAAATACCTCGCACCCCATCTTGCAAGGAAGTGGCCAGCATACAAATAAACGATGAGGATGGAAGTGTAAGGAGGCGATTGTTGAGACGAAGTGCCCAGAAGAGGCTGCTGCATGTCTCCTGTGTTTGCACTGAATCTTCCTCTTTAATGTTGAATCAGTGATTTGACCACACACCCATAAAAGCTCTCAAAATGCATGCAAACCAACATGTGTAGCCATGACAATGGCCTATCAATCAACCAAAATAAATATGAAATGTGGCATACCAATTTGAATAATATTAGTGTATGGCTATGTCAGTGATGCACGTTACCTTATTTATGTAGTTCATTGACACTTTCAACTCCATGATTAACTGCAAGAGATCCTGATTGCTGTGCCAATTAAAGATGAATAAAAAACAAAATTTACTATTTGTATGGTGATGAGAAGATTGGCAGTTGCAACTTGGAAGTCATGTGGCCAGGGTGATTCACTGACCATCTAACTTGGTCATATATCTCTCCCCCATTGGGCACCTACCAAGCTACTCAACGTGGCAGACCAACCCGATTTTCCCAGTGTTGTTTCTCGTTCACAATGGGCTTAATAGCTGACCGGACCCGCCGGTTTGACTAGCTTAACATGAAACAAGACTCTGAATCAAAACTATGTCCAAAAATTAATTCTATTTTATATCTAAAAAATGAACTTTTTCTTGATCGGTTGATAAGTAAAAACTGAATTTATAAGCTTTATTTGCTCATAATTTCAAGACTAATTTACAAACACCACATTGGGTAGACCCCATGGGAAATGTAGCCCACTTGGTTACTTTCATTGTGGCGCATGCATACAGTCTTTGGAATTTCATACTCTCTCCAACCGGAATTATAATCTCCCTAGTTAGGTAATAAATCCTAACGGAAGGAGTATTTTTTGTACTAACGACGGAGATAATAAATCTGGACGAAGGGAGTATGTCAAGGGCAGTTAGATCAAGATCAAACGGGGTGCGCTGTAGTTTCACCAGCCTCATTACTTTGAAACGATCGATGAGCGTATTTGCATTATGTTCTAAAGTAGCGGAACCATCTTTCTTTGTAACATGTAAGGTAGTACATCCTCGAAAACTAAAAAGGTTGATTAAATTTGTAACAAGGTTCTTTAGGCGTACTACATAGAAAGTACTGCACTACAAGTCTACAATACACGCCAAACAATTCACCATCAATTGACAATGCTGAAGATGGTATAATATGGTTTTTTGCCTGAATGATTCTGAACAACTTTGTGCCAGAAAAAATAGTGAACCAACTTTCGGTTCGGAATTCAGGTACTATTACCAAAAAAAAACACCTCAAGCCCTGCCCGGCTGATTGCATTTCTGAAATCAAGATTGTGATCCAAGGTTGCAACTGGGGATCTCACTTAACTTTGCATGAAAGGTAATTAATTAATTAAGCTTTCGTCTCTTGTCTTGTATCCTTTGCTGCTACCTATAATTAATATAATATCACATGAATCCTGGAAAAAATTATTAAAAATTAGATCCTTTTGTCTCTACATAAGTTATTTTTTATAAGAGAGTCAACTAAAATGTGTGTTTAATGATTCAATATGCCTGCTTGATGATGCCTGAAAGTAATAATTGAGTAGTATTTTTAACACTACCATTTGATACTCGAATTTGGCTTATCTTATTCCATCTCAATGGCCCACATGACGATTTCACAGTTGAAGTGTACACTTCAAGATTGACCCAAAATGTAATATGACCTTTATTAAACATGTACTACAAAACTAGGCCATCTTTGTCAATCCTAGGGAGGAAGCTCGGAGGCTCTTGCTCTTGGTGGTGCTAAATTATATGAACCTATCACAAGCACCCACTAGATTGCATTGATAGAAGCTTCACCAGGATATTGCCGAACCTTTGTGGGTAACATTCGTTTTGGTTCCGCTCAAACTCAATCGGCTCAATTGGGTCGAGAAGTGCAGGGTGAACCATGCTGGAAGACTCGTTGAATGGTGGATAGCAACATATGCAGTATATACGCTTGCAATGATTCCTTAGTCCCTTCCATATAGGCACAGGCATGAGCCATGCATGAAGCCTGGAGCATGCTCATCTGATTATTTTTTGATAATTCATCTGATTATTATGTAGTATATATAAAAAAATCCCTCCGTCACATATTAGTTGTGGATTCCACTATACAACAAAAATTACTTTTTCACAAATAGATCTATTAATATGGGACGGAGGTAGTATACCTTATAACCCTAACCTAGCTAGAAAGTTGCAGAGGCCAGAGTCCGTGCATGAAAGGTCCACTTTCATCTCGCAGCCCACTAGAACTCTTAATGGGCCAATGATGCCATTTTTTTTCAATGCCATGGTCGCATTTTTTGTTTGGTTTTCTTCTCTTTGCAACATCATCACTGGGCAGAGGGACGACTGGACGAGGACTGAAGGAGGAGTCAGTTGCCCAGCCCCCAAAATCTTTACTACGTGGGATAGGCCCATAGCGCTGGCCCATGGTGGCATATTCTATGTAGGCAGAGCAAAAGACCTTCGTGACATTATGCATGCCAATTTAAATGCATGTTTATTTGTTATGTCCAATTTATATGAGACAGGACTCACGCAACTTGCATGAACCGAATTATCTCGAGCCGTCTCAGACTCGATAGCTGGTATAAAATGAGTGGACTCGAGATTACTCTTGCTCATGCAAGCTGCATGAGACTAGTCTAATTTAAATTTTCCCCTATGGGAAAAGTTTAAATGAGATCGCTCTCATATTGCTTATATGAGGTCACTTTGAATCGTAGCCGTTGGATCTTGATCTGACGGCTACAAATATCCATAATGATCTTACCCACTCTTTGATGTGACACACTCACCTACCCACTGATTTGATATTCACCCTCCGATCGGAATCTAACGGCAATAAATATTGGCCTCATGCTCCTTATATGAGAACGATCTTATGTAAACTTATCTCTTCCCCTATTGGTATTAGTATTTACTAGTTAGTAATTAGTACCAACGGGGCAAGGATTGTTATAAAATGTGGCCTAAAGGATATCTACATACTTTCTGCCTAAGTTAAAAGAACATCATTTGCAAGCATATATATAAAACAAGAACAGACCATCATTTGCAGGTATTTTGTCCTGCAATAAAGTGGAGTACTAGATGGATCCTTTGCTCTTAGGTCGCAGGCGACGAGCAAATGCGAATGGCTAAGGAGTACATGCATTGTGTTTCCCATGTTGAATACTTATCCGCAGTTGAAGTTCTTCTCTCAAGAAATTTAGAACTTTTGTTCCCTCTTTCGAATGGATCCAAATGTTTCCCCAATATATATGTCCTTGAAAGCACCATATGTCTTCTGTCTACAAAATAATTAATTTAGCTCCATTAAAATGATAATTAAGAGAGAATACCATCTGTTTGTTTTAAGACAAAGGACATATTTGAACGCGACGCCAAAACACAACAAGAGGAAAAAACATTTTGGAAGTCTTGGTGGAGAAATAGATTATACAGAAATAACATTGTACCGACGCTGCATTAGATGTTTTAAAACAGCATAGAATCTGCCTGTTTTTTTATGTCTGAAGCAAAAAGGGGCATGACGGGGCATATTAAGTTCAACTTCCATGTTACAGATTAATTAATACTGTACTAACCCTACAATATCATATACATTTTGCGCTCCTACACTAATCTCTAGATAAGGTCACCTTGTCTTTCATCTCTAAGTTGACATTTTATCCTGCGAGTTGGATCTATGTGCAATTTGGAGCAAGATAAGAGCAAACATGGATAATAAAAAGGTGTTTTCAAAATAGGGTTAATTAGCAAGACAATAGCTACCTGATTGCTATTTTTGAATTACATATAGAGTTGATTGCGCGATAACATAAAATTATGAAACTGTACTGCCCAACTGCTCCTACTACCATAGTATGAAAACTCGGTTTTGACTCCAGACTCGCCCGAGTCAACTCGGATCGGTAGAAAAAGAGTCTGACCCGCCTGTAGACTCAGTCACTCAAACCTGCATGACTCGGCCAATGACTCCATTAAATTGCCGGGTCAACTCGTCGAGTCAAACAAACTCGTGATTCGGATGAGTCATTCAAACAGTTGGTTAACCTATAAATCTATTTACTTAAAACCTCATTTATGGTAAATGAACCCAATTAGAGACATTTGTTGTATATTTTAAGGAAATTTCCGATGATCAAGGCACTACATTTAATTTCATTCTTTCAAACGAGATATTCTTTCTCCCCTTGTAGTCAGTCACACAAGTCCCCATTGGAAAGTAAGAAAATGAAGTAAAGAAAGTTTTGAACTAAAGATCTTGTATAAAGCGCTTTAATTTTTTCTTTTGGTGTCCGCATTATTAAATATTTTAATTGTTAAGTCTATTTTATTTAACTGTTTTATTAATTCTGGTTGGGTTCTTAACTCAAGGACTACCTGATCTATATATTCAAAGATTTTTTTTTACCAAAATGAATCTGTTCTTGCCTCAAAGAAGAAAAACTAGTTTCCACATATGTTACTATTGTGCATTGCACGTGCAATTAATTTTTTAAATCCATTAATATTTCAATGGCTCTATTTAATTATTAAACACTGATCTTTGTAGTTAATTAATTTATATTTGGTACAAGTATGATTTTCTAGTTTTTTTTTTAAATGTGGAGACTGCCCTTTTTTTGCTTATTACTCTATATTTGTCCTTATTCTTCTTATTCGCAAAAATAAAATAATTAAACTGCATGACTCAATTGTGACTCCATCGAGACTCCAAGTTGACTCCACTCCATGGCATATGGAGCCGAGTCCGAGTCAGTGAGTTTTTAAACATTGCCTACCAATATTTTTTGTTTTCTCTACTTATTGCTATAATCTTTACTTCTGTCTCTACCTGATCACAAAGGGTGCGTTTGGTTTCTGATTATTTGAAAAAAATCAGACTGAAAGGGGTTGAATCATCTTATTGGCATTTGGAATCTGATTTTACTGACAGGAGCTACTGATGGTGATAGGTGAAAAAAATCACCTATCACCCAATCAGCCTGCTGATGGCGTTTGGTTTCTGATTTATCAAATTATCAGTCATGATGGTGATTCGAGAAAAAAATCACCGAATCAGCAGAAAAAACCCAAAAATCACTGATTCTCGTTCGAAAGAGAATCGGCTGACTGATGAAAAAAATCACTCCAGCCTCTGGTTTCTCTTTCACCTCCCACTGCCCCTCGCTCGACTGCCCTCCTCCTCTCATCTCCCCCTCCCCGCGAGCCGGCGGTCCTCGATCGTCTCACCCAGGCATCTTCATGCAAGCTCTTTCCTGCTGGTGTGAAAGATAGAAGCTTTTTAATTTTCTCTCATCTCCTCCCCTCCCCGCGAGCCGGCGGTCCTCGATCGGTCATTGCCTTGCAAGCCTCCTCGATTTGGGTCGCAAGTCGCGGTCCTCATCCTCAGCTGCTGCTACCGTGTTCACCATCACCGCCGACCGGCCACCGCAGGTAAACTCACCCCTCTATCCCTGTCACTTGAGCTATGCCCACACTACTATCGTCCCTTTTACCTTTCATCAACCCTCACCTTGCCCCTGCCCCTCCCTCAGTATCACCCAACGGTGCATACATATTATTGTGAAAGATACAAGCTTTTTCATTTCACGTGTGGTGTGGGTCTTTTAAATCTTTTGAGAGTGATTTGTTATGGTAAAAGATTTCGATTCTTATGCTGTTTCAGTGGTTCGCTAGAAATTACTGGTATGAGTCATGTATGTCATGAAATCTGAATGTGATTAGATTGGGATGTGTGATTGATGTGGGTGTAATAATTCATCAAATATCTGATTATTTATGCATTTGTTTTCATTTATGTTGATAAGTGTGTTTGGTTGATCAGTTTAGATTAGTGTGTTTGTTGTTTTCTATCTGTCTATTATATATATTAAATTATGTATTAGGCGTTCATCTTTATGAATAAATTAAGCATTTATACATTGAGTTGTCTTGTTGGATGCATTTTTTATTGCTTATGTTGTGACTTCATGCAATTTGTTGCAGTTTTCATATCATGGTTTTGGGGTCTGATTCTAGTGCCACTGTGTCCAGAGATCGACCCTTAATGCATCTACATAGTAGCTTCTAATAATCCTATCCATCATTTGCGGTTTCAAAATGCAACGAATGTTGTAGTTTTGAAAGTAAA
The DNA here is from genome assembly GCA_039654745.1 of Houttuynia cordata. NCBI lineage: Eukaryota > Viridiplantae > Streptophyta > Magnoliopsida > Piperales > Saururaceae > Houttuynia > Houttuynia cordata. The sequence goes on along the minus strand of CM077503.1, from coordinate 41,398,936 downwards.
TAAAGTAGTTTCAATAAGCTTTTTAACTGGGTTGTTGTTGATTTTCATATCCTTGGGAAAACTAGAATTAGTGTATGGCCATAGTGAAGTAAGTCAAAGATCATTTGTAGAAATGTCAATGGGGTTTTTGCCTGCATGTCTAGAATAACTTGGTTTATAGTTTAGTTTTCTGAAAGCCAAAAATCCTGCTACCAGAAACTGATATACTGCCACCATCCAGAAATAATAGATGCATTTCATTTTCCAAAATAAACTAATCATTTAGTTAAATTTTGGAAAACTATTATTAATTCTGGATAGAGGAAGTAAAAATGTGAGGGAAGATATAAGAAGGAAAAGGGTTATCATCTATCTATTAGTAAATAGGAATGTATTGTGTGCAAACACATGGAAGGAAAGGGGGTTCTAATTTAGAAATGAAGGGGTGCATTCTAAGTTGTAACATTGGTCACGATTTCTAATAGCTGAGATGATTAAAACTTGACGAAATCATTTTAAGGTTTGACATAAAGAAGGATATGCCGTTTTGAGTGTCTTATTTATCAACCATATGCCTTGGCTATTCATGTTTCTGATAACATTTAGGTTGTTGTAAGTTAAGTTCTCAGTCAATTAGCATGACACTTAAAGTCCCTAAAGTGAGTAATGCAATGATATTTGTACAAACCTTGTTTTTGAAAAGTTTTGCACTGTTATACTAGCGAAAGCTGATTTATTAACACAATTTATTGATCTCCCTAGTTGTTAACTATGAGTTTAACTTGTACTAAAGAGCCACTTATATTTTTTTTAGTCAGTTAATCACCTCAAGTTGTTCATAAGTATCTTGCATTATACATTTAGCGTCCTGATAGCAATAATTATATGGAAGCAGATGGATACCTCAAATGTATTAATGGATGATCAATATACAGTGGATGGTTCTAATACTCTAATAGTGTCTGTTCTTGTTATGAAGAAAAAATAACATTTTCTCGAAATCATTTGACCAGGAGGACTCTGAAGTGCAGTTCTGATGTACCATGCTCATTTGTCCACGAGCGATGTCTTATTTGCCTAAGTGTGAGAAGTTTGCATAATTGAGTATGAGCCAATTTGTATTTGTTGCAAGAGCAATTAGCTATTGGTGAGGTTGCAGTGAATGTAGGTGACGTTTTGTATAATGATGTTATCTTACATCTCATTTACATGCATTTTTTAGGTTGGTAGTTATGCACCTCATTATCTCCCATTTAGGCATTGTGGCATGCCATGTGTTGCTTCCTTCTTTATATTAACAATTTATTTATTAAAGGATGATACGGCAAAATGTATGTAGAGTTGTCATCTATGGTATTTGAATATTAATATTTATTTTGTATTTGCTATCTAGTGTATATGATCTGTTTTGTATTAATATTGATTGCTCTTTATGCCTTTCCTCTCATATGTCCCCTTTGTTGAGATGGCAAGCCCAGCCAAGAAAGGGAAATATGTGAAACAGGTAGATTGTTGGGGCAAGGAGGAGCACTATTCATGGATCAGAGCATACTCTAATGCTTTGATTGCTGGACATAGAAAGGGCAAGGGACTTGAACCCACTGGCTATGCACTTGTGAGTGAGGAATTGAGCAAAAGGGACATACACGTGAATGCTGATGCGATCAAGACTCATTACGACAAGGCTAGGTACCTCTACAATGCTTGGAAGTGGATGTCTAATCACACTGGATGTGACTTTAACCCATCTATTGGTACCTACACATCTGGAAATCCAGATTTTTGGAAGCAATTTAAAGAGGTGAATCTTTTTGTTCCCAATTCCACATTTCTTTTGAATGTAGCTTTCACATTGATATATATTAGTAGGCCTCATTTCAATTTATGAATTGTTACATATTTATTTTGCAGTGTCACTTATGATCATCACGTATTGATCCATGCAATATCACAATAATGTGTATGACCTATGATGTGATAACACCAGGGTGTTGTATGTGTCATATCACTTTTGTGTTGACTTCCAATTATCCATGTCATAACTAACTGTAGCTCATGCATATTTTTCTTTTCATATATCTCCTTCATGTACATATGTTGTCCTCATTTATCTAATGTCAAACTCGATAATATTTATCTTTGTTGTTGTTGCAGAAGCACCCTAAGGCAATGCGCCTAAAGAGTTGGGGATACACAGATGATCTAGTGCAACTACTTAAGATTATATACGATGGCAACCATGCTACGGGGGACCATGCTTATGTTGGACGTCCTAAGCAGAAGCAGGATGCCAATGTGGCTGAAGCATCAAATCAGCTGCCTGAAGTGGATTAAACAGAAGACGAAATACCAAGGATGCAACCTAATGACTTTGATCAGTACTTGGGAGAGGATATTGGAGACAGCCAATATGTACCCTTCACCAGTCTCCTTCGTGAAGATAATCAATCAACCCCCTTCCCCTTGCACTCCCCAACTATTCCGACATTTGTCAACCCATCCCAGGTGCAGTCATTTGTCGATTGTTACAGTGAAAATCCATTTAGATTTCGTTTGTTCATGTCAGCTGATATATAGTTAGTATACATCAGTTGTTTTATTGCTTCTTAGTGGTTCAAAATTAGTAATAACTCCATCCCTCCAACGAAGCCTGTCTGCCTGCATGAGAAAAATATGGGGATAAGTGCATCAGCCTTAGTGGTTCAAAGAGTTAGTATACATCAGCCTTACAAGTCCCATAAATCTACTTCATTTTCAAATGCATGCAGGCTTAATTGGACAAGGGAGTAGCTATAAACGTATTTGAAAAAAACAAGTCTCCCTGATTGTGCAGAGTCAGACGGAAATATGGGGATAAGTGTCATCTTATCTTACTGATGAATGTTGTCTTATATAGTTCAAAATGCAATCGTATGAGTATAAGTGTCATCTCCCTTCTATTGTTTGCATGTATGAGTATCTGTTGTATTGTGATTATGAACCTTCATTGTGTATGTATCTTTTGGGTGCTTTAATTTTTTGTAGGAATCTGCTGATCACGTATCCCCCCATCAAATGCCCCCTCCTGTGAGCAGTCCTCAAGTGAACCCTTCACCTGTGGACAAGCCGGCTAGTAGTAGGGCAAAGAGGAAGGCTGGTGAAGCATCAAAAGTATCCACTGCCTTCCATGGAATTTGTGATGCTATGTGTGCTCGTAATGCCATAGCATTGAGGCAAGTGAACATCCAAGCTGATCCAGCAGCACGAGAAATGGCACTTGCTGCGAAGGAGAGTGAAGAATACTGGAGATCACAAGCTCTGATGCGCCGGTTGCCAGAGTTTGATGTGACTAATCCAATGTACACAGAAGGCTTGTCATTGATGCTTGATGAACATAAAAGGCGTATGTGACTGACAATGGAGGACGATATTGTATATGCCGAAGCTTGGCTGCGGAGTTAGTGGAAGGCGATGAATCCACCAGCATAGGTGTGACGGTTTATGGTAATGTGAGAAACTAAGGAACGGTATTCTTCATTTCAGCTATTTGACTTGTGTGTTATGAATAATTGTCTAGTGTAGGGACTTTTGTGATAATGCATGTGGATATTCTAATTTGTGACATGTGACTGGTGACTTGTGATTTGTGACTTGTGACTTGTGACTTGTGTAAGGCATGTGACTTGTGACTTGTGTAGACATTATTCAAAGGTAATGCATGTGACGAATTGTGGAGAATATTGATTGTATTCCATGTGAAGTTATCAACTATTGCCATGTGAATATGGACTATTGCCTTGTGTGTTTGGTTATAAATAGTTAGTAGACTCGGTCACAAATCTCAGTGGTGTGGAGCCTTGTGTAGTTTAAAGATAGCTCTCCTCTATCTGCAAACTACCCCTTCATCAGGTATCCCGATCAACTTCGTCTCTTATTTGACATGGTATTTCTGTCCTCTTGCATGGTGACAATATTGACACAATAAAGATTTCAGTTGCACTATCTCGTGAACACTCTGCCAAGGGTGGGAATGTTAGTTAATTTCAGAAGAACAATTTAGAGTTGAACTTGTAGGAGCCCCCAAGGGACAAATCAGTTAAAGTGCAGCCTCTGGGAAGTGCTATTGTAGACTTGGCAGAATATGCATCAGTAAAAGCACCTGTAAGCATAAGTAGCCTGCCAATGCATCACGTAGGGAAAAATTATAGTTGCTTCAATGCTAAATACAACAACAAAATACTACAATTTTATTGCTTATTAGACCAATTAGCCTGCCAAGCTATAATCTGCACTGCTAACTCAAAATAGTTGGATAAGGTAGCATGACAACTACCGAGAAAACACTTCAAATACACCAAAATTTCACCTCTAAGCTACATAACTTTCTTATTCCCATCGACTTCTTAGCAAAAACATATAGATCCACCTTACACCTACTTCCAATTTCTTGCTTATGTGGGATTGTATCCAATATCACTATATAAACCATTGAAAAAACTCCATCATAATCTTCCCCAAATTGCAGGCAACATCTTTTTATTCTTGCACTTGAACAGGATTAGAAGATAACAAGGACCAAACATGGACAGAATGAGCTGATAATCTTTCTCTATTTAGGATTAACTTAAGACAGCATGAGCTGAGAATCTGTTGGGCTTGAAAATGAGCTATCCATTGCTTAAATAGCTACAAGTAGTAAATGAATACTCTAAATGGACGAAGTGAATTATCAAGATGAATGAACAAAGGGCAACACATGTAAAATATTAGATAGGACAAACCTTCAAATGCACCGCTCATAATGGCATGTGAATGCCAACTGGCCAAAGATGATAAAAATAAAAAGGGAGGAAGAACATGAGAAGTAGTATGTTGCCAATCGCTTTCTTGCAGTCAGAGATTAGATAGTGACTCTTATTCTAAAATTATACTGTCACAATAACAAAATAAGAATGTCATAAGAAACCTGATTTCTTTTACTATCTAACCATCTTTAATTTTCATCACAATTCAACTTTCCATATTATCTTGCTAACCAGTAAGAATACATCTTAGCTTTTACTAAATAAAAACACTAAAAGCACAATATGTTTCCCACTCTGATAAATTGCACACATTTATCACTGATGTAAATGCATTGCAGTATGTAAGCTCACCAACTAGTGCTGCTGACAAAATAAAGGCTGGCCTGTGTAGGTTTACTTCTATGACGATGATGAGTCTTCTTTTCTGCTCAAACACAGGAAGCATATGAGGTTAGAAATCAATGTTGCAGCCCAACCCGCATCTCCCCTGCCCCCGCCAAAAAAGAAAAAAAAATTGAATACAAGTAATACTTTCCTATTTATTCTTACCAAAACTGAGGTAATCACAGATTCCCTAATGTTGCATGAGATTCTCAGCTAATCGTCAGAATAACTCGAAAAATAAATTTGCCACTAATGAGCATAGCCGTAAATGCATGTATATGTGTTAATGTGAATCATAATTCAGAAACACAGGCGTACCTCATTTTTTCCTGCAATGATGCTGATCGAAAAAACTCTGGTGGCTGAACAGATTTAAAAATTCACTTTTTTCTTTTCTTCTAAGATATCGAGAGGTGGAGGTGGGTCGGCGTCACGGAGGGGGAAGAGATGAGACAGTGCGGCAACCAGGCAGCTGGGTTGTGTAAGAAAGCTCTGAGGGTCTCTTCGGGCAAGATCCAGATCAACCCATGCTGGTAGAGAGAGAGATCGACATCACAGATAGAGGGGGAAGAGATGAGGCAAGGGGAGAAACCCTACCCAGGCTAATTGGATGTTTGGGGAGATGAATCACAGATAGATGGGCTGCTGTTACGAGCGGCCGTCGATGTTCGCCGAGAAAACAGCACGAGAGAGAGAAGGGAGAGGTCGAGCGGCGGCGGACGGAGCTGCTATCACGAATGAGATGAGCGGCTCAATTTGGTGCAAATAGAGGGGTATTTCTGTCCCAAAAAGCTCAATTCCGACCTTTTTCACCAACACATGCCGATCAGTAACCAAACACAAATCACACCTGATTTTTTTTTAGGTTTCCAAACGCAAGTCACTGATCAAGAGTCAGGCTGATGGTGAAAGACTAAAAATATGATTAATTTTAGGTTCCCAAACGAGTTTTCTACAATCATAAAAATCACCTATATATCACCTTGATTATTTTCAGCCTGATTTTTTTTATCACCTTTCACTATCAGTTTCCAAATGCAGCCAAAGTTTCCCTATTTTGTGCATGAGATACTTCCTATTAATCGAGTTGGTGAGCAATTGGCGCAATAGCTTGGAAGTGCTTGTTTTAAGCAATTGAAGCCCACGATGATAAAAGTCTCCTTCGGGAGCCCTAGTTGCAAATGCAGAGGGGAGAGAAAATAGAGATATAAAAACTGCATTTGTGTTAACCGTGAGAAGTTAGTTAGACGGCTTCCTAAGGATATGTTAATTTATTTTCCGGACTTGCAACTTCTGGTTTTGTTAATAATATTAGCGAACGGAGTGAGTATATATGTAGCCAAAATTTTGACAGAAATCATCAACCACATCTGCGGCACTTGGACTCATTGCCACTGAGGCAGACACAAGCTATCTTTCCTTCGTAATAGCGCAAGAGGTATGCTACCGGTCAACTTCTGCCTGCCATAGCACCACTAGATATCAACCTCCTTTTTCATTGATCAGGTTAAATGGGCATGGTTTAAAGACTACATATAAACCAAACATTTATGTTTATAGCGACTGATTCTAGTATTAAAGACTTATTACGAAGTTTATGGTATCGCTTTTGAACATATTCACATAGGAATATGAAACTGTCAAATATCAAATCATAATTTCAGCTACTCGTAAATATTAGCTGGTACATATTATGGTATATACTTTCAGGCTGGATGGGAGGGTGGCCATCATCACAGGCGGAGCCGTGGCATGGGAGCATCATATGAACGGCAAGTGTGTTCGCTTGCTCCAGTGGCGCACCGGCCACAGTAGACTACACATGATGGTATGCATGCTTTGGTTCATGATGCATTTGGAGTTGAATATTCAGTACATGGTGACAATCCATATCAAGGAAGAGATGATATACCCAGAGAACATGCTAGTAAGTTCTTTAGATTGGTCGAAGAGGCTGAGAAAGAGTTTTACCCAGGGTGCAAAACACATACAAAATTGTCTTCTATTCTTAGGTTATGGCATATTAAATGCCTAGGTGGATGGAGCAACAATTCCTTCATTTTGTTGCTCGAGTACTTATGGGAGGTACTTCCTGAGGGCCACACACTGTCTAAGACATTTGCACAAGCTAAGAAAATTATTTTAGAGTTGGGACTTGGTTATAACAAGATTGAGGCATGCCCAAGAGGTTGTATGTTATTTTGGAAAAATGACATCAACAAGCAATCATGTGATTATTGTCATGCCTCAAGATACAAGACTAGAAAAGGTAAGGTCATTGATGATGAAAAGAAGACGACAGCAAAAGTTCTTTGACATTTTCCTTTGAAGCCAAGATTGCAAAGGTTATTTATGTCATCTAAAACTGCATCAACCATGAGATGGCATGATGATGAGCGTAAGGGAGATGGTATTGTAAGACATCCCGCTGATTCACGGGCCTGGAAACATCTCGATAGTGTCTACCCAACATTTGCATCAGATCCCCGCAATGTAAGGCTCGGCTTAGCTAGTGATGGATTCAACCCATTCAGGGCAATGAGTCTTGGACACAGCACATGGCAAGTAATTTTGACTCCGTACAACTTGCCACCATGGTTGTGCATGAAACAACCAAACTTGATTCTATCATTGCTCATTCCAGGGAAGAAGGGCCCTGGTGACTATATTGCGGTGGCAACGCCTCTGCTGTGTTGAATTCTTGGGGTGGAGCAGCGAGAGGCCGAGAAGACATTTGAAGGATCCACATGGTTGCAAGGAATGGTGCTGAAGGTTGAGAATGTGGCTGATGCGGCTCTCTTCTTGGCCAGTGACGAGTCGACCTTTATTAGTGGGCATAACCTTATGGTAGATGGTGGTTTTCTCAATCGTTAAGCTTGTGAAAAGGAGTATGAGTATATGACAATTTAATTTCTAGTTCTGCCCATGTAAGAGCCACTTCTCGGATTTGTGTAGATGTACCTTCTACTATTAATGAAAGTTTGAGAAAAAAAATCTGAAATATCTGTTTGATGACGTGTAATTGGCTCTAGTCTACTCTCCAAATTAAGCAAACCGAATTTGCGGATTAGAAGGCATGGCGATCAAATTGAGCCGTCTAGCATGCAGGTCAAATTATGAAGAGTCCGATTATAGTATTCGCCCTGGCTCCAGCATGTTGGGATGTGCCAGGACATCACGAACTGTCAGATTTCGATCGGACGGTGCATGTTAATATAAGGGACATGCCGGTTTGAGTCCCACCCACCTCTAGTAACGCACGCCATCAGATCTCAATCTGACTACTTGCGTGAGCCGCCCAACATAATGACTTTCTTCTAATTATGAAACATGGCATAGATTAGTTCTTTTTCTTTTCTTTTTTTACTTAAACAAGAGTTGTCCGAGTCCTTAGGACCCGACTAGAAAGAACAAGGCAACCGACCTCTCAGAGAACCATATTCCACCACCAATCCCCTCGGGTCCGTAATAAAACCCAACTATCGTACGCATCGGGATATAATCCCGGGATATTAGTTTTTATTTTTCTTAATTTGTTGTTTTGGGTGGTGGGTGATGCGTGCGGCTTTGAATTATGAAATGCAAGACCATAGTGGTGAGTAAAAGCACATAGGAGTCCCTATTATGCTCTTAATTGGAGAGAGCAAGAAAATGATAAATGAGAAACAAAGATTGCATCATCCTTGTGAGTTGGAAATTAGGAGCGCCATGATACCGACAAATGGTCTTACTTACACAGGATAGAGTCAGAGACCCGCAGGACAGCCTCACAAATCTGTGGCACATAAGTACTTCAGCATATACTATGTTCAGCCTAGAGTTAGGTTACATAATCAGTCTTCATGGTCCCAAAGCTCGGCAACGCTCCTGTAGGGTCCTTCATTCTTGTTGACAAAGAGCTCCTCCCCATGTAGAAACTCTCTTCTGCACTCAGTTGGGAAAAAAAGTATTTGGACTCTCAAATATAAGGACAATGTTATTCCAGTAAAGAGTTACAGGGCAACCAATGTTGAAAATAACCAATGTTGAAAATTTACTTGAAATGAAACTAAAAATGAGGCGATCGATTGGCCTTGACAATGCGACCGATTGCTATTGTGATCGATCAGCTTGAATCGATCGATCGTATCTACTGAAATTTTAGAAACAGTGTCGTGCCGAGTCCCGATCGATCGGCTGATGAAATGATCGATCGGCTACTATAATTTAACAAAGAAATACAGGAGGCGATCGATCGCCATGATGGTTATCGGACTATTTCGGCCGCTTTGGCTTCTAAAGTTGCGTCTCTCCAAATTCTTGGTCCATCATTGAGTAATTAAATCTCCTCTGATCGAGATCTAATCAGTTTGATTTGAAGTGCACATTTAAACTGACAGTGTGGTTCGTTATATCTCAGGAACAGAACGTCTTTGATTGCTTGTACACGGAGGTCGGCATATCTATTTCAAGGACAGCGCAAGCATGCCTCAAACCGGGTTTTTCTCTTCTATTCTCTGGTATTTTCATAGAGATATTTATCAATTTAATTGGTAGTATTCTAGCCTTATTTTATGTGACAATCCCAACAACCAAGTGTTAATTACCTGGTCAGGAATGCTACTCAATGCTTGAAAGTCCTCTGGGATCTCCCAGCCTGCAACCCTTATGTTTTCATGTGTTCGTTCTGCATGCGTTGACTTGGGGATGACGCTTGTCCCATGCTGAGTTCTTTCCACATTACCTGGCGCCAACTATGGTTTTGGCGCCTGACCCGGAATCTTTTTTTTTCTTCCATATGACTCAGGAAGTACCCAAAATACCCCCAAGCAGAGGTATAAACCATCCCACAGCCAACACTCTGCGTTTTTCCATATTACCTAGAATCTGAGGAGCCTTCAGGCGGAGAAGACGGCGGAGCGTACCGGAGAAGTTCCGTCCGGGTACCGGAGAAGTTCCATCCGGCATCTTCGGCCATATCATCACCAGCGCCATTCCCGTAGGACTCGGGAAAGGTCATTGGAAAAATTGGGTACGCAAAAACAACTTCAACAGAGGCATCACACATGAAAAAATGGTACGTCAAGTTCAAATACTATAATTTTTATAATGAAAGTTGGTTCCAGAGAAGAAAGTTGAAAACGTACCAAGTTTTCAACTATTTACAATATCGTGTCTTTGACAACACGACCGTAACAATAGTCGTGTTGTATGCAACACGACTCATAAACGATGCTTTTCACTCATATACGGTCTTCAATATTACGGTTTTTTTACTTATTTCGGTATTTTAATAGAAGGTACTAATGGATAAGATACCTATGTGCTTACACTACGATAGAGTTTTTACAAATTCTGATGCGCATGTGGGCGGGAAACAGAAACTCATGCCTCTAGATACACGAGTAAAGTACCTGGAACTATTGCAGCAAGTGGAAGAAAGATTACCGTTGAAGTCTGCAGCTGGTACATTATCTGTGTCATATCGTGTTGATTCTAAATCCCCATACATCCTTAAAGACGATAAAAACCTGGAAACAATGTTTCTCCTTCACAAGAACAACCAAGGCACAAATGGACTACTCCACCTGTACTTGGAGTGGACTTCTACTAGCAATAACATGGAGACTTCCAATCTCAACAAGGAATTGAATTCCAGTGCAAATAAGGAGGAGGAGAGGATACCAGAGGCAGAAATGAGGCCGACCAGTAAGACACTGCCAGAGAGGCCATCCAGCCCAGGCAATAAGACACCCGCATCAGCAGTTGAAGGAGGAAGAGATGAAGATTATTCATTTGAAGTTGCAAGGTGAGACTTCTAAGGCGTGGATACAAGCAAGTCACGTACTATTATAGTCGACTATAATAGTACACGACTAAAAATTTGGTCATGTCTTATGCAACACGACTATATACATAGTCGTGTCATTTAGTACACAACTATATATGAAGTCGTGTTGCATAAGACACAACTTGACTACTTCCAGCCGTGTTCTCAACTCCATCCATACAAATTTTTTCACACAGATTGGGAGATGGAGAAGAAGGTTAAGATGAAGATAAAGACCAAAATGAAGATTCCAGTCCAAATGAAGAAGAATTCTTCAATGAAGATGATTTACCGTGGTCTGCAGATGAGTGGGATGAGCCACTAACACTACCAAATTTTTGCCAGATCCCACGGGAAGAGACCACTTTATGCCTAGTATAGAACTCCAATATGCAGCAATAGCATGGACTTCTAGAGTTTCCATGGCATGAGACACATCTAAAGGGAAATCTGTCGCATCAGAGGCGTAAGATTTAGAGGACGACGGTGATGGTGGTTGGGATTGGGGTACCTATTCAAGCTTGAGCATGGTGTCCAGTCTCGTAGGACACCCACTATTCTCTAACAGAGCTACAGCCGACTGATCCCGACTAGAATACGCTAGAGCCTATATTGAGATCGAATCGGACTTCAAGTTCCCCACAATTATCTAGGTTGCCACCGTTGACGGGTCCTTCTTCCCACAACTTGTGGAGTACGAATAGAAACCACGCATTTGCTCCAAATGTGAGTGTTTCGACCATACCACCAGCACTTGTACATCAAAAGAAGTTTGGATTGAGGCACTCTACCGCCCGGCACTAGCTGTTGAAGTCGGTAGTAACCCCAAGGAGTTGACATCTGCAGAGGATATTATGGCCGACGCAGGCACTGCTAGGCTTGCCATACCAAGTCCTACTATCCACTTAGCCACAAGTGATGGGGTCAAAGCAAAATTGAACCCTGGTTTGGAGCCCTCCAAGACCTCCCCTGGCACCCACCTCATGACAGACAACCAACCCAGAGGCATGAGGTCATTACTAAGTAACTCATCATCCTTGATTGGACAGGTACCCTACATGGTCTTGGGAAAGCATGTAAGGGCTCATGATGGCTCGCACCTCTACCTCTCCGCCACTCCTCCAACTACTTTGGATGTGCATGAGAACAATGGCCCAAAACAGCTCGACCAATCCCTATTATCCCCACCACCCATGGGAGCCTCTGGGGGTGATCAACCGCAGGCCCAACACGCACAAGACTGGAATGCCCCGGGGAAAAAGTGGGTAAAACCCCTATCCAAGCCAGTGCAGGAGCAAGCTATGCGTTCTCCTAAATCAGTAAGGATCATCGTTCTCTGGGATCCTAATGTTGCTACGGTTCATAAGGTACAGGAGACCTCACGGACACTTCATTGTTTTGTTACGTGCTCCTCAGGTGAATCCTTTCACTTCACAAAGGTATATGGCTCCAATGATGCCTAGGAGCAAAAGAAGTTGTGGGCTACCCTTTGTAGTTCCAACAATTCAACAATTGGGCCTTAGATAGTGATGGGCGACTTCAATGCTATTCGTCATGAATAAAAAAGAGTGGGAAGAGGCACCGCGCCCCAAGCTGACCTAAGAGCTTTTAATGGTTGTATTTCACAGGTTGGTCGGCAGGAAATTCCCTCTCCTCTATCATTCACATAGAGCAATAATCATTCGGGTAACAATCTTACTCTTTGTTGATATGATAGAGCTTTTGCTAACCCTGATTGGTTCATTAGACACCCCACCTCCCAGCTCCACTGCCCTCCTACCATTTAAGTTTTTTGACACGTGGAAGGAAGACGCTAGTATTCGTGAGGTTATCTCCAAAGCTTGGGAGATGCTCATTCAAGGTTAGCCCATGTTCATTCTTTATAAAAAAATGCAGGCTTGTAAAGAAGCTCTCAAAAGGTGGAACAGAGAACACTTCGGGGATGTCAATGCAAGATATAGAGCAGCAATTCTTGCACTCCAGACCTTACAAACTGCTCTACAAAACCAGCCATTTGATGATGATTTGAGGAGGACCGTCAACTCAGTGCGACAAAAAGTATGTGAAGAGGACGGTATCAGAGAGCAGTTTTATCGTCAAAAATATCGAGTTAAGTGGCTCCAAGAGGGAGATAGATGCTCCAAGTTTTTCCATGCATCTGTCGCTTCTCACAGTGTTCAGAACACCATTCATGAGATAGTTGATGATTTGGGCACAAAGCTAGAATCCCCACAAGACATAGGAGCCAAAGCAGAGTTGTTTTACAATAAATTATTCACTCCTACCTCAGCAACTTCTTAGGTACCACTCCCATTCTCTCGGACACTAACTCCGGCCCAAGCTGCTTTCTTGACCAGTGTTGTAGGTGATGACGAGATCAAAGAGGTTGTATTCCAGATGCCCAATGGGAAAGCTCCAGGCATGGAATGTCGTCTTGCCGATATATCGGCGATACATCGTCGATATATCAGTATCGAACCCCACCCGATACATCGAAACACTTAAATCTCATTTTTAAAAAAATTTCAAAACCGATATATCGGCATTTTTTGAAAAAAAATATTTTTTTAAAAAAATATTTTTAAAAAAGAAAAGGAAAAAATTGGCTTTCCAGTTTGTTTCCCATCCTAGTTTTGAATTATATATGAATATTTTGAAATCTATGCTTTATCTTAATTAGTATCACTCATTTTAAAGGTTATATTGTGAAAATACACGTAAAAACTAGTTTTCGACCATCGATATTTTTTTACACAATATCTCTGATATATCTCCAATATTTTGTCTCTTTAGTTGACCAATATTTTACCGATATCCAATACGACATTTCATGGCTCCAGGTCCTGATGGGTTTTAAAAAGAATTCTTTACTCATTTCTGGTACATCATTGGTCTGGACTTCCTTCTGGCAGTGCGAGACTTCTTTGAGAGAGGGTACATGCTCAGGGTTCTAAATCATACTTTTCTAACTATCTTACCTAAAAAAGCAAATTCAAAGAAGTTTGAGGAATTCAAACAGATTGCCCTTTGTAATTTTATCTACAAAACCATCTCAAAACTCATGGCGAACAAGTTGGCTTTAGTGCTTCCTCATCTAATTAGTCTTAATCAGTCAGCCTTTGTAAAGGGGAGAATAATTGGTGAGAACATTTTGCTTGCCCATGAACTCGTCCATAATATGCATCGTCCAGGGGGACAGAATAGGCTCTACGTAAAAGTCGACTTGAGGAAAGCTTATGATAAGGTGAGATGGGATTACATCTTCCATGTCCTCAAAACTCTTCTTGGTTTCGATAACAAATGGATTCACTGGACTAGGCAGTGTATATGCACCCCCTCTTTCAGTGTCTTGATCAATGGGTCGAACTATGGGCACTTCTCCAATGCAAGTGGCCTTCGGCAAGGATGTCCGTTATCACATCTCTTATTCTTATTATGCATGGAAGGGCTGTCATCCATGTTAAACCAGGCCTCAATGAACGATAATCTCAAGGCACCAAATATTGCGGGAGGTATTCCTATCTCGCATCTCCTTTTTGCTGATGATGTTCTCTTGTTCTTTATTGAGGATGTGCAATCGGCAGTGTGCATTTGGGACATTCTTTCAGATTTTGCAGATATGTCGGGCCTCTAGGCAAACATTAGCAAGAGCTCCATCCTTTTCTCTGCAGGATGCAAGCACAAGGCAACCATTCTAGAAATGCTTGGGTTCCAAGAATGGTGTTTTCCGATCACTTATCTAGGTATGCCTCTTTCCTCAAAGCATATATCCTAATTAGAATGCAAACCTCTTCTTGATAGGATTTTTGGGCGGGTCAATGGGTGGAAAATGACATTCTTGTCTTATGCTGGGAGGCTACAACTGATTAAATTAGTTATTGGTGGTTTGAATGTTTATTGGACATCTTGCTTTAAACTTCCCAAAAAAATCTATCACAAGGTGGAGAGTATCATGGCTACGTTCCTATGGAAATGTTCTACCCAAGCCAATGGATTTCACAACTATTCCTAGCGAAAGCCTTGTCGTCCTCTGAAAGAAGGAGGTCTAGGAGTCAGATGTATCCAAGACATCAATAATGCAAATCTTGTTAAGCTCATTTAGAGACGTATCACCTGTAAGGAATCTCTATGGTGTCTATGGGTTCATGGGGTGTATCTCAATGCTAATTCCATCTGGACGACTAGAGCCCACAATTGTTCATATGCCTGGCAATCTATCCTTCAATTGCAAACATTCATGCAAGAGAGATGTATTGTCAAGATTGGAAATGGATGCACAATACGGATGTAGTTGGACCCTTGGTGCGACCCCTTAACTCTTGCCCCGAAAATTTGGCAACATAACCGTTTTGGAGTTGTGAGGTAGCACAAATGAATCAATAGCGGATTTTTTAAGTCTGACAATCTCCAAAACGACCACCTACTCTCAAGAAGAGGTGATAACGCTAAGAAGGAAATCCTAGACAACTTGCCGGTGCTTACTGATTCATAGGACTCCTATGGGTGGCTCAACCAATCTGGAAAGTTTACTTTCAAGAGTGCCTGGGATGCATTGTGAGCAAAATCTGGAAAAGTGTCATGGCATGATCTTGTATGGTTCAAACACCGGGTGAACCGATACTCCTTTTGCGCCTGGATGGCACTCAATGAAGGGTTGCTCACCTTGGATAATCTGAAAAGAAGAGGATCACTTTAGTAAACAAGTGTGTTCTATGCCGAAAAAATGAAGAATTTATCAGAACCTAACGTTTGAATGCATATATGCGAAGGTGGTTTGGCACATATTCCTACGCAAATGCAATATCCAGCACACAATTGGAAGGTGCTATGCGGAATTGGATTGGCTTAGTTAATCAGAAACAACAAACACACAGGGCATATAATCCAAGTTGGGTTCACAAACTTCATCACTATGATATGGGAGGTGAGGAACAGGCGAATCTTCGAAGACAAAAAGCTAGAGTTGTACATACTGGGCTAAAACCTCATCCACAAGGTAAAAGAGATCCTTAACACCTTCCAACGTAAGGATATTTGGCTCACACATTGTCCTTTCTTGTACACCTTTTAGGATGAGAGGAACCCTTGACCACAGAGGCTGGTGGGACCATGAGATTTGGATGAACTGACAACTTTTGATCCCAATTTTGGCCTTTGCAGTTTTGGACAATCGATCGGTTCTCTCTTCCGATCGATCACATTCTCGGGAAATTGGACAATACTGCAATCTCTATCGATTGCGCATGCGGGAAGTGCGTGAAACTGCAATCTTGATCGATCGCCTTCAACCGATCAATCGTTTCTACATGAGAAATGGATAGTGTGGACGACTGACCGATCGATCGCCTACGCCCGATCGATCGAAACTACGAAATTTTCATGAAGCCGCAAACTCGATCGATCACCTCTACCTGCGATCGATCGCGTCTGCAGGAACTGCTTGGAACTGCAACCTCGATCGATTGCTTGCAACTGATCAATCGTTTCCTCAGGAATAATGGATAACATGGACGACTGACCGATCGATCGCAATTGCGGGAATTTAATGGAGCAGCAATCGCGATCGATCGCCTCTCCTTGCGATCAGGCAATCACCTGGCGATCGATTGGCCTTCTTGTAGCGATCGATTTGCCCCTAGTTTTGACTCTGCCCTACCTGTTTGAGTAGGCTTCTCTGCTTTGTATTTTATTTCCAAGGAGGTTGTTCATGCCCCTTGACTTGAGTTGAGTTGATGAGAGGTTGTACTCCCCTGTTTTCTTTAATAAAATTTTTTAATTATAAAAAAAACAATGCAAAGAATTAAAATAAAAAAAACAATGCAAAGGCTAGAAGGGCTATGTGCAACTTCCGAAGGGCTGCTAGCATGAGGGCCAACCAGCCAGCAAGCATGGACAATGGGCAAAAAAATAGAAGGAAAATGGGCAAGGGTAGCTAGCCAACCTACAATCTACCAACGTACATAAAAGCCAGTTCAGCAAATAAAACATAAAAGCCTAACTAGTCCTCCTATCTAGCATATATACAGTGGTAGCCTAAGTGGTTAGTATCATGATATTGCCATGACAAGTTGTCCAACATAGAGAGACTCCTTTTTTAATCTGAGGTTAAATATACTCTTTTCACAATGTAGCCATAACCATATCTGTGAAGCCTGCTGAGACATTTATCCCAGTGGGCAATGGTACAATCCAATCATCAAAAATATAAAAGGGAAATGCTAGAAGCCTAGAACTGCTCGCGCTCATGGCCATGAACACCTCCTTTTTTCCTACAAGTGAGAGAAGGGTAACTTGGCATCGGTTCGATAGACCATTATACAATTTCCCAACAAGCCCAATGAGTTATTGTTCGGCCCCAACATCCTCTCTCTTATCCATTCCCCCTTCCACGGGACATGGATTATGATGCACGTTGGCCCAGATGTTGATGGTCCTCAAAATCATTGCACATTATATTTTACCATGGGCCCAAAATTTACGGGCCACCTACTTCGGCCCTCCTCCTAGTTTCCATTCCGTGGATAGATTTTTGTGGCAAATAACATCTACATTGAGATTCTTCCGGTGGAAAATAACACTATTTGTTAAGATCTCATTCGGGCAGAAAAAAGAAATTTGCAAGAGCAACTCTCCGAGACATGCCACTCTCTAGATCTTCAAGATACCTCGCATTTGAACTTCCCGATATTCTAATTTCTACGTCTCGTCCTTCGACCCATTTGCGTCCTACTCCACTCCCAAGTCCCCAAGGCATTGGCAAAACAAAATCACTAATAAATAAAAGAATCAAAAGTTTGAAGCAAATAACCAGTTTGTAAATTCATGAAATCTCATTGAACGACCTCTCTTCGCACGAGGAAAATATTAAGAATTAATCACACCTTCCCACCAGCTTCAGTGGCAATTGACCCAAATGGATAGTAACCTATGAAGCAAATCAACTCTATCCACCAACCTATGAATCTTTGTCTTCATTCCAAAACGTGGATTTTCATTAGCACGGGAAGAGAAACCGGGGGTGTAAGTAAGACTGGAATATGAACTGGCTGACCCTTTCTAGAATCTTGATATTGCTCTATATGAAGGTAAGTTCCAAAACGCAAGAGTCCATTGTGTGGCCAACGCCCCACTGAATTGACACTTTCTCCGCGCACACGCCTGTCACATAAATCATAATGCAACCAACTGGCCATTTTGCCTTGTAAAAACTGTTTTGTTCCTTGACGCTTCTCAGTTTATCTCTTTTTTCTTGTTTTTTCAGTTACCATAGGAAACACGGATATGGCAGCGACACTGCTGCAGGTGTGTCTCACTGTATTTAACATAATATATATTTTTTATTTTACAGAAGCTATTTTTTTATAATATTATAAAATATATATTTTTATTTTACAAAAATAATTTAACAAGCATTTGTAGTCTAATAATAAGAGTAATTATTTTTCAAGTAACATAATTACAAAGCATAATTATTTTTATGGCATTCTTACTGGCTAAAAATTATGAGCAAAAAATAATTTTTCCTTACAAGTTTTTAATTATAATTTTTATAACATTTAAAAGAAAAAGTGTAGTGCTACAATACCAAAAATATATTTAAAATTTATATAAATAATTTTTTATTAATTATATTATATCTTACTTTTAAGAAAAATACCATATCTCGACGTCCATATCGTATTGCCGTATTCGTATCCTTGGCTAGTCCCTAATCCCCACCATATCCATTTCCTTCATTTAGGGGCTTTTTGGCTAAAGTAATCCTCTGTTGCTTAAAGAGGCTGCCAATCAGCCCCTTAGTCTTCTCTTGCTTTTTTCTGTCTCCCCTTTCTTCCTCCTCCGGAAAATCTTACGAGGATGAAGATCGGAATCGTTGGCTTTGGGCCCTTCGCACAGTTCCTGTCTAGGAAGATGATAGAGCAAGGTCATGTTGTCGCCGCCACCTCCCGCTCCGACTACTCCCTCCTTTGCTCCCACCTTGGCGTCCAATTCTTCAGGTGACAGGAATAATAATCTATCACACTTATTTGTTCTTCAGAAAATTTATACACAATGGACTTACATATATATTGGGTACGTGAATGTATGAATAGGGAGATGAGCGAGTTCTTGGGTGCAGAGAATGATGTGATTCTGCTGAGCCCGTCCATCCTCTCCCTGGCAGAGGTGGCGGCGTCCATCCCCTTTGCCAGCCTCAAGAAGCCGGCCCTTGTGGTTGACGTGTTGTCAGTGAAGGAATACCCCAGGGATCTTCTCCTCCATGTGCGTATATTAGTATATCGTTTTCAGTATTTATGGTTTGTCATATGCTACCTCCGTCCAATACTAACTGTCCTATTCGTGTTTTAGTTCAGTTTTGATAAACAAATAGAATTCTTAAAATGGGACGGAGGAGTACCTTTTTGTTCAACACCTCATAAATTAGTCACTTACCCCGCTAAGGAAAATGACAAATTTTTATTACATACCCCAACTTCTTTTAAAGTGATGCATTGGTGGACGGTTGACTATTATGCAGATGTTGCCCGAGGAGTGCGATTTGCTGTGTACACATCCAATGTTTGGCCCAGATAGCGGGAAGGATGGCTGGGAAAGCCTGCCTTTGGTCTATGACAAAGTTCGGGTCAGACATCATAACTTGTGCCAAGAGTTCATCGAGATATTCCGGAAGGAGGTATGAGATTAAACAAAAACATGCAAGGTTGTTCTTGATTTATGTCTATTAAAGAAGTAAATACGTATGCATTCGATAGTTGCTCCCTTCTCTTAGCAATGGCTTGTGAAAATATGGGTTTTTAACGAAAAACAGACTGGGTCAGATGACTCAGACCATACTCTGCTGAACTGGTGGTTTTATCCATACTTCGGACTGTTAGAATATACAATAAATGAATAAAGATTTCCCTTTCCTAACAGCTCGAGCTTTTGGAAAAACCGGTTATCTTACGTGGTATCAGAGCTCCAGGTTATGGAAGGTCTCGATTTTAGTCTCGCTAGAGGCATTTATATCCCAATTATGTTCCACGTGCCATGCTTTGTTGACGCTTGCACGTGAGGGGGGATGTTAGAATATACAATAAATGAATAAAGATTTCCCTTTCCTAACAGCTCGAGCTTTTGGGAAAACCGGTTATCTTACACGGACCAGGTCCTAGAATGATCTCTCATGGTTGGGCTATGTTTAGGGTTGCAGCATGGTGGAGATGACATGCGAAGAACATGACAAGTTGGCTGCAAAGACCCAGTTTTTGACCCATACCATCGGCAGGTAAACACGCTTACATAATTTTTGGTATCGATCATAGTCCCTCTCCTGAAAGCTTAAGTAATAGGGATGATAATACAGATGTACATTTGTATTCTCCTAATCAAAACTAAGTCTTTGCGCATATTAACAATTTCAAAAGGACTATGTACATTCATATACAAAAGAAACAAAGTACATTAACAAAGAGAACCATAGAAGCTGTATGTTTAAAAGTACTCACTTCCGTTTGTGGAACAGGATTTTGGCTGAAATGGAGATTGAGCCTACCCCCATGGATACAAAAGGCTTTCAATCCCTTCTCCAAGTGGTATGGCGGTCATTCATGATATAAGCCTATGTCTAACTGTAGAATTTGTTAATTTTTTAACAAATCATACAAGAGAGAGAGAGAGACCATCTCACATTAATCCTGCTGGGTTTATGGCTATAATTGGTTAATGGACATCGATATAGAGAATATTCTCCCTCCATCTTACATTAATTGTCTAGAGTGGAAATCAGAAATGCTAATTTTAGTTCATTTTTGGATATCCAATCCTGAAAATCAATGTAAGACGGAGGGAGAATTTCCCAGCGCAGCAGAGCAGTCCACTTCGTAGTAGCATGCTCTCTTATCAGTTGAGAAAAACCTCTCAAGTTAGTGTCGGAGGTTAAAGCATGACTGCATTCTTAAAGTTAATTTTTCCCTCACTATCTTTATCTACATCTTTACTCACTGAACTTCCGATTGTAGAAACACAGCACTACGAAAGATAGTTTTGATTTATATTGCGGGTTGTTCCGGCACAACAAGCACGCTATACATGAGGTATGAATACATGCTCAATTGTGCAATGGATCTTGAAACTAGCTGATTGAGTGATGGTCTTCAATTTGCAGTTAGAGAAGCTGGAGTTAGCAGTTCAGGTAGTGAAAAGAAGACTGACAGACACAGCAAATATATAACAGATCCACTTGGTCAAGCATTCTTCTTCACTAATTTTAGCTCTATTTTTTTCGCATTTCTGGTGCACTTTTTTTGGCAACAAGAGGAATTTAATCATCCAGTAGATGTATTATTTGTTTTCTTACTATAATTATATATTCTTTGTTTTTAACCAAACTAAAATGTGAACATCACGTCGGCACAAATAGTCAGGTTTTAGAGCTTTCATAAAAGAGATCAGTTGATATGAGATCCTTCTCATATAAGGAGTATGAGGACAACTTTTTGGGTAGTTGGATTCTGATCCGACAGTAGGTATCAAATCAGTGGGTAAGTTATATAACCATCACTTACCCTTGTAGCCATCGATCAAGATCCAATGGCTGTGACATGAACTAGCCTCATATAAGCTACTCCCTCCGTTCCAAAATACTATGTACATTTGAGAAAATTTTTATTTTTATTAGACCATGAAACTCACAAGGAAATCACGTGACTTCTTCTCCCTCATATCCCGTTCAACTCATATGCTCGTTCACTAACTAAATTCAAGTCAATTCTTTCAAGTCTCCTCCAATTTTGAAAAGAGGAAGTCACATAATTTGGTAAAATGTATACAATATTTTAGAAAATAAATATTTCTAAATATACATAGTATTTTGGAAGAGAGGGAGTATATGAGAGCGATCTCATTTAAATTTTTCCCTTCATAAAAAGTAGTTTGTCCAATATATTTCAATTTGTTTCCACTCTAAAAAAATTATTGTGATTTTAGACCAAGCCTCACGTGGAGCAATTCCCCCTGCAAGAGTAGTAATTCCTCATAACCAACCAAATTTTTATTAGAAAACAGGGCAGAAGTTCATCTGTTTTTGTTGGACAAAGGAAGTTTGTAGAATCATACTCCGTCTGAAAAAGGTCAATACAGTCTGGAAAAGTCAAATTGATTTGTATGCCAGTGGGAGAAGGGCAGTTTGGCTGAGAAATAAACATAACTTTATCTACATTTTTCGGACACCAAAAAAAAATGTATCTACCTTTTCCGACGGAGGGAGTATATCAAAATTTGCCCCTGGAAGGATAAGAAGCGTACGAGTTTGTAGTGGGAGAGGAAGCTGCACCACTTGACATCAAATGGTGTGGTTAAAAAAAAATGGTGTGGTTCAATTGCCTCGGTTAGTATGATATTGATACTCAAAACCTGAGTCAGTAGATACTGATGTAATTAATGCTACTCCACACATGAAGTTAGATTGAAGTGTGTTGTGGTCCCATGGATCGCCTGTCTGGCTGTCACCCCTCCTCAATCCGCTAGAGTA
This sequence comes from Houttuynia cordata, assembly GCA_039654745.1. Taxonomy (NCBI): domain Eukaryota; kingdom Viridiplantae; phylum Streptophyta; class Magnoliopsida; order Piperales; family Saururaceae; genus Houttuynia; species Houttuynia cordata. The sequence continues at coordinate 41,376,468 of CM077503.1, read as the reverse complement.
ATGCTCCAAGTGAGGGTAATCCGGAGCATCCATTAGTCATTACTCATTACCCATTCCCACCAGGCCATCCTCCCAGACCTCATGTGTATATGAAGGAAGTAGTCAACAAGAGACAGGACAGTACACATATCAGAAGAAGCTCCATTATTAATTGGCACCCACATGGTCTGCTGCACCCTTCCTTTTGGACTTCGGACCACCACTCTATTTATTATGGCTCCCGAGGTACATTACAAATTATTGTACTACTTCTGCTCCATTAAACCTTGGGAAATGATATTTGTACAGCAGATTACTACACATTTATGTATGGAAATGAGTGAATGAGCACCCCACATCAGTTCACCCATTCATTTCCATACACAGACATCAGCTGTGTATGAAAGTTCACCCATTCATTTCCATACACAGACATCAGCTGTGTATGAAAATGTGTAAGAATCTGCTGTAGGGTTATCACTGCCCACTTAAACCTTCAACCAGTGGCCACTCCATTTGCTCTCCAGCTGAACCTTCTTCTTCTTCATAGGAAACAAAGAGAACAATGTCAGGCAAGGCCTCGAACATCTCCGATCTGATCCAACGGGTGGCCTCCTCCTGCCTCATCACTCCTCTTCCCCGCTCCTGCCATGAAGCAAGCGAGTCCTCCGACGATCTGCCTGAAGACGATGACTATGATCATCACCATTATGGCTACGGAGAAGGAAGAGAGATCACTAGTGGAAGGTCGACCCACAAGGTCAAAGAGGAGGAAGAATACGAGGAAGAGAGCTTTAGGATATGGGAGGAGGAGGAGAAGCGGGACGGGGCATCGGAGCGGGCCAAGGAGGCGGAGGGCCTGATGGGGGAGGTGTTCGAGGCGGTGTCGGCCATGAAGAGGGCGTACGTGAAGATGCAGGAGTCGCACTACTCCTGGGACCCGGAGAAGATGAGGGCGGCGGACGCGGCGGTGGTGGCGGAGCTGAGGCGTCTGGGGAGGCTCAAGGAGCGGTGGTGGTTCAGGAGAGGCGGCGGGAGGGGGAGGGAGCTGGCGGCAGTGGAGCCTTACGAGGCGGCTGTGGATGAGCTGAAGAGAGAGCTGAGGGCCAAGGAGGCAGAAGTGGAGGGGCTGAAGGGGAGGCTTAGAAGAAGTAGTGAGGAGGATGGCGACGGCAGCAGTGGACGTTTAGGCGGCGGAGGAGGCGGCGGAGGGAGGAGGAGGAGGAGGTCGTCGTATCATCGTGCGTCTCGTCGGAAGGCCATCGGTCACGCTCCAGGTTGGTGTAGCACTCTCCTGTCTTCATCTGGTGTTTTTCCCAATGGACGAAATTAACCTTCAACGGTAGGTGGGACGGGAAGTATTTTTTGGCAATAGTAGTCGTTATTATATAATTAAGTGGGGATAAATTAGGAATCAAAATTTCTGGAAGGAATCGCAATAAAGACAAGGGCATAAGGGACCAGCTATAGTACTGCGTTGAAGTGGATGTCGGAAGGTGTAAATGACCAAGGAATTTTAGCATATATAAACATGGTACATTGACATGCTAGGAAGACAAACTAATTAGAGGCTTAGCAAAATATGATAAGCAAACAAATCGATATTAACTGTTCTAAACAATATTGTTGATTGGTAATTCTGATAATCTAACTTGATTATAAAAAAAAATCTGACTTGAAAAGAATTGAAAACGATCATCCTAGCTTACAAACAAAAGCTTAAAGTGATATCAACTGCAGATATACAAACTATTAGACTACTACTGACTTATAATGATGCCTCTAGATACTTTGATTATTACTTTATTGGGCTTTTCATCCATGGCCATACCTCTCGCCCATATTGTCTATTTATGTTTGCTCTTTTTTTTTTGGGGGGGGGGGGGGCTTGTGCAGGGAGTTGGGATGACAGTGCTCCCCTGTTCTTACTTTTTTATCTCAATGTCTAATTTCTTCAATTACGCACGTAGCTTAATTGTACTTTCTATCTGTGAGCTGCCTGTTTGACCTCCAACTCCAGGTGTACAACACATCTCTTTACAAGCTACCGTCTTAGCTTGATTGTCTAGACTTCTTTGTTTACAAGGGTGTGAAATGTTGGAGAAACATTTTGTTTGTTCGACTTTTTGCACATTATTGAAGATTAAGAATGTAGTTTTATGACACTTCAATAAACAACTTTGCTATACAAATTTTTAACTTTGTTATTGCTTTTCGTTTGCTACAAATTTAGGTTAACAGATATTCATACTTGTTAAATAACCACGGCAAATTGAATGGGAATTCATTTAGTGACAAAGTTATTCATTTTAAACATAGCATGAACTTGTTTGCCACAACTAACTCCCCTTTAATTCTCATTACTTCTCTGCAGTAATAGATTCATCATCCACCCCAGAGCTCTTCCAAGTCACCATGCACAACGTTAAAGAAGCCCTAAAGTCCTTCTCTGCCCATCTCCTCTCCCTCATGCGCTCCGCCCGCTGGGACATTGCTGCAGCCGTCCGGTCCATCGAGGGCCCTGCCGCCGACGCCTTTGCTGCCGTGGAGCTCTCTCAGAGCCATGCCAACCACGCGCTCGAGTCCTACATCAGCCTCAAGATCTTCCAGGGCTTCGAGAACGAGAGCTTCTACATCGACGGCAGCCTCTCCTCCCTCCTCGACCCGGCCAAGTTCCGCAAGGACTGCTTCTCGCAATATCAAGACATGAAGGCCATGGACCCAACAGAGCTTCTCGGCCTGCTCCCCACATGCCAGTATGGAAAATTCTGCTGCAAGAAGTTCTTGGCCATCATGCACCCCAAGATGGAGGAGTCCTTGTTTAGGAACATGGTGCAGAGGAAGCTGGTCTTGGCTGGGAACCACCCAAGGACTGAGTTCTATGGGGTGTTTCTGAAGTTGGCCAAGGCAGTATGGCTTCTGCATCTACTGGCATTTTCTCTGGACCCGGCGCCGAGTCATTTCCAGGCCAACAGAGGGGCTGATTTCCATGGGGACTATATGGAGAGTGTTCTTAGATACCCTGCTGGGCGAGTGCCTGATAGTCAGGTGGTGGGGTTTCCTGTCACTCCTGGATTCAAGCTAGTAAATGGATCCATCATCAAAGCTGGAGTGTATCTCATCCCCAGAACATGAGAGCTCTTTGTTTTTGCTAGAGTAGTATCGTGTAAAAGCCCAACCACAGTCTGATTACTATTAGGTAGTCGTCGCCATAGGAAGTTAGAAATTAATGAAGCTAGTTTACTGGGCAGAATTTGTCTTCTGTTCTTTGTATATGTCTAATGTATGTGTTCTTTTGTCCGGTCAATTTTGCATTTCTGCTTATACACTAATCCAACTAGAATTTTCTTAATTGAACTGTTTTTTGAATTTGATATGTTAAGTGTGCATGTAAAACCTTACTGAGGTTTTTGTTTTCGATCATACGCCAGTAATTGCCAATAGTATGCATGTAATATAATGCTCGGTAAAGCAAGCAAATGGAATGACCCGAGTATGGCATGAACTGCTAAGCTGTAGCAAATGTACGCGCGATGAAAACATAAGAAGCATTGGTATGCAAAACAAACGAATATACGGAGAAAAAATAGTCACACTTTTTGGGAACTCGTCTAGGTTAAATAGGGACAGATTTATTTTTAAAGAGAATTTTTTTACTCCCTCCGTTCCAAAATACTATGTGTATTCGAGAAATTTCTCATTTATATTGGAGCTCGTTCACGAGTCAAGTTCAAGTCAATCCTTCCCATTCTCCTTGAAAGAGAAAGACATGTGATTTGGCAAAATATACATAATATTTTGGAACACTGAATATTTCTAAATATACATAGTATTTTGGAACCAAAGGAGTATAATTAAACTTCTTCGGGCTAAGATATAGAATGCTGGGGGCATCCAACAATTAATCATTCGTGTACCCACTTCCTGTTTGACTTAGTTTAGGTGTTCTAAACGGCCTTCTCGATAAAGAGCTGGCTTCCCCTGGTAATTCCATGTGCCCATCCGCCTGGGCGTTCAAGGCTAGCATTTGGAATATTGGCCTAGGCTGATCATTCCATGTTCTTGGCCTCGCCTGGGCCACCTTGTTCATCCCATGCATTTTTAGACCATGGTGCCGTTGTGTCGGAGACTCGTAGTACAATGAGAGCAACAGCCCATGACTTGTGGTAACACACTGGTTCTAGACTTGGGACCAATGCAACAGACACGGACGAAGCAGGTAGGCAAGCAAGGAATTCTACCGGCCAGCCAAGAGGGAGACAACCAGCCCAGCTGCATGCATTGAGTGTGTGTGAAGGTTCAGAAAGCTTCTGTAAAAGAAGCAGAGCAAAACAGGTTTGGCTGGTGAACCAGAGCGGACTATGCCGTAACAGTGACATGTCTATTGCTCCTCCCCAGTGGAATTTGATCGGCCGAACTACTCCTAAGTGTAATTGTACGTTTAGGAATGTTATCTTTCCGGGCCAAAGCACAGGCCACATTTGTAGCCAATTCGTGGTTGGATAATTTGGTGGAATGGTGAAACGCTATCATGTAAAACTCCACATACACTTGAGTTGTTTTTGTTTTATATCTTGCACTTAAAAGATGTCAAGTTTAAACAAACCAAACACCAGAGATAACGAAAGTTCACTTTCAAGTACTTACACATGGGATTAGGACGACTAATTCATCTCAAGGGAGCAACACACAATTACTTCGCTCATATGGGACTACGATATAACCAATTACAACGAACAGGAATAATGATTGTTGTAAAATGGCCTTGTTTTTGGATAATTATTTTGTTGCCCAATGGCCTTCGTAATTGTTTTTTCGTCAACCATCCGATTTTCGGTTTCACACTATGGCATTGAAAGGTGGGGTCGTTTTTTCCTTTTCTGAAAAAAGGAAAAGATCCACATTGACTGAATTTCTTTCTATTTCTTTTTTTTTTCTGAAGCTCATTTTTTACTTTACAAGAAGCCATAATAACGGACTTGATCAATGTTAAGCAGTGGGGAACTTATATCTCTATCTAAAAAACGCCATGGCTGGACAACCATTTTCCCCTTTGCCCATTCTATCCTTGTGCACCCGATTGCTTGGTTTTGTTTTTGGCTATTTTTGTTCTTGGATTACTCTATTTGATAAGGGTATACGATGGAATTTTGCCCATTTTAAATGCATTTTAATGAGTAAATTTTCGTGGACAACAACTGCCCCAAGTATGCAGTATCATCATATTCTTTGTATTTTTTCCTCCACGTCTATTCGTATTCTAGGGCAAAATTGACGAAAACAGCAACTTTATTAAGTTCTTAATCAAATAGTCACATAATTAAGGCAAGATGAGTTGAATAGGGAACATAGAGCTGTGGACGGAGGAAATTGAGCGCTCAATGGAGGAGATATGGTATCTTTCATTCACAAAGATAAGGCCGTTATCAAAACAGATGTGGAAAGATTGTTTGCGACTTTGCGTTTGAACATATGACTGTTTAGATGCCCTTTCTCTTTCTTTAAACAAATTGGTGACGGTGACGGCGACGCCTGATTGGTTGCCTCAATTAATGCCTGTTGATATTCTTGGAAATGCATTTTCGTAGTAGTCTACAGATAGTGAAAAATGTTTTCTTTCCATTTTCACTTTACTTGAGGTTTCTATTCCAATGGGTTTCGCGTTGGGAAAAAAGGTTTACATTATTTACTTTATTTGATTTGCTTTATTGGTTCGTGTAAATTTGCATGTTTTCAGCAAAAAAAAAAATCATAGTTTTCGTTTCCTTTCCCACCTTTGTTATCCCATTCCTTTCCATGTTAATGTGTTATGGCGCATCTTCTTGTCTGTATGATTGTATCTGCCACATGTGCAGGTCTTCACATGTTGAATGGCAAAGCCAAGATACTTGAACATGAGGTTGCCAAATCCAAGGAATATCACTTTTCGAACAATAGCAGAGCCGCCAATCATAATGGTCTGCAACATAGGCCTAGGCAGTCCTGTCGTTGAGGAAAGAAGCTAAATAGCTGATACAGTTCCTAGCCTGGTAAATATATACTTTTAGCAGAGGTTATCCCGTGTTGAGTGCAGCAATGACCATTCAATTATAATGACGAGTTACCTAGGCTTAATTATATAGTGATGTGTTTTGGATAATATTTTTTCTATATCTTTCTTTGGTCGGATAAAAAATGCCCAATTTGCAAGGAATCGACGATTAAGGTTGTCAATTCTGCATGTATCAGCAGTCCTCATATTCCTTTTTACGAAAAAAAAAAGATCATAATTTTGATCCTCTTTCTTCACGCATGATTGGCCGGTTAGCTATTACGGTAAAGCATACCTCAATGGAAAGTTTTTAATGCAACAATATTGATTGTTAATTAGAAATATCTCTTTCCCTTTGTTAAGCATTATGACAATTGGGATGGCACAAACCATTGATACGTAATGCGTTTAGGGAATTAATAATTTCCTTCGACTTTCTCACTTTCACGTTATCAAGTCAATCGAAAATTACACGCTAGAAGTTGGGATAGGTTGTGAGAGTGAAAGGAGGTGGCTTGCCACATCCGGTCAATACACGGGGATCAGCATAATGATCAAAAGAACATGTTTAAGTAATCTGAGCATTCTGTCTGAGTACTGTTCATTTTTTTTTTGCTTAAGCTATGCAATAAGTTGCTCGAATGAGCATTCTGCTACAATGCAGCTTGAAATCCCCCACAAAAAGAAAGGTAATCTGGAGGATACTTTTGACTTCTTAGCGTTTGAAGGCTCGCCTGCCTGGCCCTTGCTGATAATCGATGCTATTGGATATTTCACACTGATGATCCCCTTGGATTCCCAGGTGGGTTAAATTGAATAGTGCTATTCCTCCCGTTTTTTTACCGCGGCCACCAGCACGGGTTAGTGTGGTGAAAGGGAATGCAATCTGGTAAAAAAACGGCCATTTTACCGTGAGGTTGGCCGTGGTAAAAAAAATGGGAGAAGTATTTTTTGGTTAAATTATTAAAGAGGGATAAAAAAGCGAGATTTGTGAATTCAAAAAGGTGGAAAAAGATGTGTACCCTTGTAGCTTTTTATTCACCAGTCCACAATTTCAAGTTAAAAAGAAGATTGTTGCCCCTAATCACGATTAAGAACTATGCTATTCAGATAATTGAAGAACTTTTGGAAGTCTTTCCCGTAAATTCTGACACAGTTTGAAATCATAAGAAGCTCGAAAGGCGTGAACATGAAAATGGTGGGGCCCACGTTTGAAAACAGGGAGCTTGCGGGTCCCCCATAACTATGGCGTGATCTGAATTTAAATCACTGCTGCCACTTGGCCGGGGAATCTAACACAGCCAGTCCGGCTCCCCCAAGTCGCTTTCACGTGTCGGACCGGACGAATTTAGTGTTTCGACCAAGTTCCTTACCCAAGATCTTAGACCGCAAACCGCAAAAAACTCAAGTCGAGTGAGTTGGCAGACCGACCCATATCCATCCGGACCATCCATACAAATGGAGTCAGGATCAATTAGGTCCTTAAGGATGTAGAGCTCCATTAACCAAATTAAAAAATTATATTCCCTCTATCCCATACTAATAGCCTCAGATTTCGCTTAAGGGGCCGTTTAGGGTATAAAAAATTAGCTCTAATCCATGTTGATTATTTTGGAAAAATCCACTTAAAGAGTGGATAATCCACTAACCAGCTGAAATACCTCATCCAAAGAAGCTCATCCTGATTTGGAAAAATATGCATTCAACAAACATGGCTGACTTTGATCTTTAAGACAAAAAATCTGATTCTTCAAATCATGATGGATTTTAGTGGATTATCTACTTTTTAGGTGGATTTTTTCAAAATAATCCACGTGGATGGAGCTGATTTTTCACGCCCCAAATGGCCCCTAAAATGAGCCAAATGGACCTGTTGATATCGAGCATATTTCTTTGCAAAAAAATGTATTATTATGGGAAAAGAGGGAGTATATTCCAAGCTAAATTGTAATTTTATATCCCTCCCCCATCCAAAGAAGCTCATCCTGATTTAGAAAAAGATCATCATTCAACAGACATGGCTGACCAAAAGTCTGAATGGGAATGACCGTAGAGTCCAATAAATTTAACTAATTTTACAATACATATGAGCTTCAATACAGAGGGGGAATAAATAAAAGGTGATATTTTGTAGCACCACCAAATTTTTCGATAACACCCACTTTCATAAAAAGGGCTAAAAAATCATGTTTTTTAGTGTGTTCAATAACACTCCAGTGTAACATTTTGACGTTAGATGTAGACCAACAAAAAATCTCACTAGTTGACAGTGGCATTCTATAGATAGAAATAAGAAGACTAACAAAAAATCTCACTAGTTGACCATGGCATTTTATAGATAGAAATAAGAAATGTTTCAGTGAGTTCAAATGGGTGATAGCAGAATGTCATTATATACTTGACGATAGGGTCCTATTCATTATCTAATGCTGGAGTCTTACCTATAAAATCGTGAATGAGAATAGTATGGTGTTATTAAAAAAAAAAGTGGTGTTATTCAGCAAGTGTTAAAAGGTTTTTAGGTTCTAAGTTTCTAACGAGCACGTAATGTTACCTAGAAGCACTATAGAGTGCTGAAAAGTATCACCCATAAGTAAAAATAGTAGACATATGTCATAAACCAAACCGCCGTGCAACTCCAGTTAATTCCTTTAAAAAGCAAACCGGATTCAGTTCTAAAACGCGCTCCCACGGCAAGCGCGCGGCCGGCCTTGGCCGAAACCCGTGAGCCGAGAGCCACAAACCTTTGAATTCGAAATGGCTTCGCGGGCCGCAGCAGCTGCTCGCCAAAGTGCCAACACCAGGAAAAGCTCTGTTTTCCATAATTAGCCCCCCCGACCCCTCCAATTATTGTTTCAAAACTCTGTCCCTCCTCCTCCTCTGTTCCTCCACCACCACCCTTCTCTCCATAAAATCAGCTGACCGACCCCTTCAACTCCCATGCCTTCCTCTCTACCTCAACGTGGTACTACTACAGTCGTACTGAAGAGATAGTGAAGACGTGAGGAGAAGATCTCATTGCCAAAGTCTGTGCTCTCTTTCTCTCTCTTTCAGTTGTTTACTACTTTTCTTTCCATTCATATTTACGTCTTTCTGGTTTTCTTTACAGTTTTCTGCTAACAGGGAGAAGTGAGGAGAATCCCGTTCCTGTACACACTCATTTCTTTGCTTCACCTGCTCACTACCTTCCTGACATATCTGCTGAGTACAGAAGAAATTGAGAAAAAAATCCATTGCCTAATCCCTGCCCCCTACCGCCTGCTTCATTTATCTCCTTCCATTCTCCCTCTTGCGTCTTTCGTTCATCAACTGAGCCTTGCTTCTGGTTTCTGTCGCAAAAAGTTGTATGTTTTCATATTTCCCTTCTGAGTCCAAGTTACAGATAAGGAAGAAAGGGAAGAGTTTAGTGTTTGGTTTTGCAACATTTTAAGAAGTTTCATCTGGGTTTTGTTCCTATTCTGCAATGGAAACCTCAGCCCCCCCACTGCTTCCAATCCCATCGCCCTCGCCCACTTCCCAGCAGGATTCCCTGAAACCAACCAAGAAAAGCTTTCTTTCTTCCCTAATGGAAGTCGCCACCCTCCGCTCTTTCTCCTTCAAGGAAGACTCCTACTTCGTTTCCAATCTGAAACCCTCTGAGAGGAAAGCCTTAGATGACTTCAAACAGCTCCTCGCCTCTGCTTCCCTTCCATTGGAAGCCATGTGGGGCATCCCCCTTCTCTCCGAGGAAGACGATCGAACCGACGTGATTCTCCTCAAATTTCTCCGAGCCAGGGACTTCAAAGTCTCTGAATCTTTTGCAATGCTTCAGAAATGTCTCCAATGGCGCAAGGAATTCAAGGCAGATGGGATTATGGATGAAGATTTGGGGTTTAAGGAGCTTGAAGGGGTGGTGGCTTACATGCATGGGTATGATAGGGAAGGTCACCCAGTGTGTTATAATGCATATGGTCTGTTCAAGGAGAGGGAGATGTATGAAAAGATTTTTGGAGATGAAGAGAAGTTGAAGAAGTTTTTGAGATGGAGGGTTCAGGTGCTAGAGAAGGGAATTAATCTCTTGCATTTCAAGCCTGGTGGGGTGAATTCCATCATTCAGGTGACAGACTTGAAAGACATGCCAAAGAGGGAGCTCAGGGTGGCTTCCAATCACATCTTGTCTCTGTTTCAAGATAATTACCCTGAGATGGTGGCTAGAAAGGTGAAAATATTTTTTGGAAATTGAACGTTTATTTAGTTTGTGTAAAATTGTTGTTTTTTCACTATTGTTGATCATTGCACTCTGAATGTTTCCCTGTTCCTCATGTTTTATTGTTCTGTTGGCTGCTACTTCAGGTTTTTATCAACGTGCCATGGTACTTCAGCATGTTGTATTCCATGTTCAGCCCTTTTCTTACACAAAGGACAAAGAGCAAGTTTGTGATAGCTAGAGAGGGCAACGTTGCTGAGACTCTCTACAAGTTTGTTCTCTTGTTTTTTTCATTTATTATCCTTAATATATATCATGTTGTGTTTTAAGATTTGCATATATACTATTTGAGCGAGGATCTCAAACCAGTTGTGGTTTTAATAAAATTTAATTGGTGATCTTTTGTGTTAATTTGTCCATGCTAATCATTTACAATGTTTCAATTTCCTTGATGTTCGCATTAGTTCACTTAAGTTGTGAATTTTTTGAGTTATCGATTAGCACTTTTTTTCAGTGAGCACTATTGATTTTCTTAAAGTTTTAATTTTGTTACCAAGTTCTACTGTTAACACCTTAACTTCCGTACTGTTACTGTTACTGCCTCTTAGGCGACGACGCATTTCAAATTTTATGTGTAATAACTTAATTTGTTTGTGTTGATCATGTTTTGTTTGCATTTGATTCAGATTTATAAGTCCGGAGAATGTTCCTACTCAATACGGAGGGCTTAGCCGGAAAGATGATCTGCAGGATGGTCCACCCAAGCTTGCTTCTGAGTTCACTGTAAAGGGAGGAGAGAAGGTCAATCTTGAAATTGATGGCATTGAGGTATTAATCAAGCATTTGTTCTTTGATATATCTATTTATGACTAGAATTGCAGTTGCAGTGAATTAAGTTACACATTACAATTACATTCACAATCCATTTTGGCTGAATGTATTTTGAAATTTCTGATTACTATTATTCTTTCTTCTTATTTTGTTCTCCTTCGATGATTCTGTGGTTAGGGTGGAGCTACAATTTGTTGGGAAATGGTGGTAGGGGGCTGGGACTTGGACTACAGTGCTGAGTTCATTCCAAGTGCTGAAGAAAGCTACACAATTGCGATTGAGAAGACCCGCCGTGTCACCTCGAATGAAGACCCCATCCGGAATTCCTTCACTGCAAGAGATGCCGGAAAAATGGTGTTGTCCATCGACAACGCCTTCTCCCGCAGGCGGAAAGTTGCCGCTTATCGCTACTTTGTGCGCAAGGCCTCCATTTAACTATAATGTTACCACTGCCGACTTGTTAGCTTCAATTACTGGACTTTATTATGCAATAACTAGTGTAGACATATATAAAACACTGTCGTGGTACTTGGAATAGATGTTAATGAATCTTCGGCTTCGAAATCAGATGGTACTTTTGGTAAAATCTTTAATCTTCACTGAGCGATTGTCGTAAGATCTGTTATCTGGATTCTTGTGAGATGCTGCAGAATGAAAGAAGATTGGGACATGTCCATGGATATGTTGCTATCTAGCGGGAATGCAAGAGTCCAAAAAGGGCTGTTGCTTGCAAACTGGTGTGATGCCTTCTTTATTTCGAAATATTGGATATGCAAAGAAGAAAAAGACATGTCCCAGTCTTTTATCTTATGTTGGATGTTGAAAAAGAACATCACGGGTTTTCAGATCCCCCTTCTTTGAATGGATGTTTTGTAGTATGTTCTGTCTTTACTCTTCCTTCTAAAAGAGTGGATTTAATAACAAAAGACTGTATAGACAGATAATGCATTACACAAGGGTCTCACCATCCTTCAAGATCATCCTATGCTCAGTAGGAAAGAGGAACCAGAAGCATTTTGGGCTCTGGAGCTTCTTTCGGATTATGGGGTTGATCGAACGGCACCTTATCCAGTATGGCCAGTTGCATAGATGGGTCTTGCAACGTCTGAGCAGTGAGCACAATTAATGCCTAGCCCAGGTAATTTTGGCAAGACATGGTACAATGTACTTAAAAATAGTAAGGTATGGGGCTAAGCAACACCTTTCCTTTTTTTTCATTTCGAGCATTGAAGGGGGAAGAATTCTCGTACGCAAGCAGTGCCCAAGGGCAGGGCCTGCCCCTGCTTGATTGATTCCTTGTTTCCATTTTCTTCAGCCGTACGTACACAGTCCACAGTGTTCAGCTAGGCGTGCGCGCGTATAATTTTAATTTTTATCAACTCCCAACCCCCTTTAGTCTGAAGTGTGAACCCATTCATGTCCAGGCTTGGTACACAAGGCGCCCTTAAAAAAGTAACACTCATTAAAAATTATTCCCTCCTTCCCATATCAATAATAACTACATGGAAAGATAGTGATCTTCATTGAATGTTGCTGTTCACAGCTAAGAGAATAGTTGGGCACTTAGTCTCACAAGCTTCTTAGAACATAAGCTGGTTGATTAATTGTAAAAAGCTTGTGAGCTGCTTTTTTAAGTACCCATCTAACAGAGCAGAATGTAGCATCTAACATGGATATAGTTTTTACAGAAGTAGCAACTAATGTGGGACGAAGGGATTAGCGAAGTTTAATGTAGTGCTTCTTCCCCACCCTTTTTTCCCGCCTACAGAATAATCCTTCCTCCAAGCATGGTACTATTCATATACAGGCAGATATTCTGAGTTATGGTCTTATCATAGTCGAGTTAGATGTTCCTGGTGAATGTTGAAAAATGGTATGATCGGCGTGGTTTTGATCAATAATCATTAAACAAATTATGCTTTTTTGTTCTGGCAGGGTAATATGCTCTTGAACAATATGAATTTGCAAATATACGATATATGATCTTCAAGTGATAAAAAATAATTTACTTTCTTATGAGCTCTGTCAGCGCACTTTGGCGAATTCCTCCAAAAGGAGGATTGGATCAGGTGCCATGATATAACAGTTCAACAATACTTGTACATCCACACCATCTTATATTTCGTTCTTCCAGTTTCACTATGTTTATTAAACAGCTTATATTCAGATGAGAGAACCTCCATGAAGACACACCTGCAAATTAAGCCTCAAAGGACCAATACACATTGGTTGTCACATCTATTTCTAGAAATTTGTTGAATGCAGCTACCATCGATTAGAAAATTTATGAATACATGCCTGAATACTCACGACTAACATAGAAAATTGGGCCGAAAACTTGAAGACAAGAGTACACCCTCCCAAAAAATGAATGGAACTAATGACTACAATACTTCACTAAATCCCGTGGAATGAAGGCAAGACGGCAACAAGTGGATCTCCATAGCCAACCGCTTCTGCGTACAAGATAAAATGTGAATATCTTCTTCAATTAACATATTTAATGATTTACTTCTTAATGTGCTTGTTAAGTTACACCTTAGGTAGCTTGACAATGTTCATCTACAGAATCCGGAATTATAAATGGACAAATAATATTCATCCTTTCTTAGTGCACCAGAATTATTCCTTAAACCCCAGGATCTAACTTCTAAGCTCATAAGGAACGGAGACGCATTTTTCTAGGTCTGAAAGTTAGAAGCATGAAAAAGTGATGCAAGAAAAGAGGGATGAACAGTAGTGCTTTAAAACGACTGCCTGACCTCATTTTGCATTCACTGGCTACATGAAATATTAGAAATAAGAATATTTCGTCTAAAAGCCATAAAAAGACCGTTAAATGTAAAAAGCCGATAGAAGACAAAAGAATCACAAATCAGTTAATGTAGCCTTCTAATACGATATGTCATAAGTTCACCTTGAAGAAACATGTTACATATACAATGTCCGTGGAAATGGTTTATATTGAAACTTGTTTTTTCCTATGGCTGTTGTAACATTTAAAACATGAGATGATATCATCATCATCATACGCCTTATCCCAGCTATCTGGGGTCGGTGGCATAGATTATATACCGTGTTTGACTCTAATTGGAATCAAAATAGTACAAAATTCATACAAAGAAACATAGTGGCAAGTTTTTACGCCGGATGCCCTTCCTGACGCAACCCTCTGAAGAGTGGACGATGATAAGAAGTTTCAAATAATATGATAAAATATGGCAAATTAATTATGATCTTCTAAGCTTGAAAAAGGATATATGCACTTACTACAGGCTTGGAGTAGCTATTTCGAAGTCAGTAATGCTTAAAGAACATGTCTATCATCTACAATTTTCCACTGTCAGCAGTTAAAAAAAAAATTGCTAGATAAAACGAAGCCCCACTAGTCTTCCAGATTTGGTAACCTGTGGCCCACTATACCATTCTTATGACAGGCCCCACTATTTTTAGAGAACCATGCTGTAGAAAAAAGGAAAACTAAATGCCAACTCGAATAACCTGGATTATTCAATTTTTTATAATCAATGGGCTGAACATGTTTTAGTTGTTTGAGATTTTATGGTATAAGAATAGTTTTGCCTTACAAACTCAAATTTTGGTTTGCAAAAGGCCCGCCACTATGATGTAGGAAAATAGGAAGGAGCTGCATAAGGGGAACTCAAAAAATTTGGGCCCCATTTGTGCTGTGGGTCTATTTCATCTACTTGAGGTCTAAGTCTGTATCCAGGGCCGAATTTCATGATAGGAAGACGACTGGTACCATCACAACAAGTCCAAAGGATGCACCAACGTCGAAGTTCCTTTCCATGCCCCCATGGCACACAGCAAGTGCAGGGCCCTTACCCTTGGGTCTGCATGGTCTCTCCATGCAGACAGTTTGCAGGGAAATTTTTCCTGTTTATTACAGTTACCACTCTTTTTCAAGGGAGTTTCCAAAATGGCTGCTTCATTAACTTTCACCTAATACAATTATAGATTTTAGAAAGATTGAAGTACCTCCATCCTTGTATAAAAGCTTCAAGACTTCTCCAGCCATATCCGACTACATAACAAAAATCAATACAGGTTAGCATAAAGATGTAAATAAACACCAGCAGCTCAAGTATAAGAAGCATACTTTCACTGGAAGTTCACTGCCAAACTGGTCCAAGTAGCCAATAACCTGTCCTTCTTTAATTATATCTCCCTATTTCATATATCAAAGAATAAGTGAGCTGGAGGACTTTCTTATCCATGATCAAAGGAACAGAAATGACCACCGTAAAAGGTTACCTCCTTACAGATAGGAGGTTGCTTTTTGCCTTTCACTGTTCTTCCCCTTCTAAATGAACCAACCTATGAAGCCACAACTCTAATTAATTTTAATCTGGGAACAAAACAAATGGATGATTGATGAAATTAATAATTTCTTTACCGTCGGAGATGATACTAAAACGTAATTACTTGATCCTGAGCTATCTAAGGATGCAAGCTTTGCTGCCTTAGACAGGGACACATTAGCAAATGGGTTAGCAGCTGTAGGAGATGGCTTTGGTGGTGTTGGCGGCGCAGCTGGTGCACCAGATTCCACCATGGGCTTACTTGGAACAGGTGGAGGTGTTGTTGGAGATGCAATGGGGGGTGATGTAACGATTGAAGCTCCAACATTTCGTTTCATATGCATTTCAAAGTTTCCAACCTGTGGTTGCAACTTCCATTACTACTATATACTACTCAATTTACATTTGGCTCAACATTATGAGGAACTATAAACATAAGTATATTACAGAAAACTTGTTATAATGCATTTTCCAAATTTCAATACACAATTGGATAAGTATCACTTTACAGCTACAACGTTACATTGTGCAAAGCCAGTCAGGTACTGTTAACTATTGAGTAATACAAGAAAATTATAATGACAAGTATATAGTCCGAATTTTCAGGCATAATTCAATCATAAACGCTATAAACTCCTTTGAGTTTTATATATCAAGACATCATGAACCTCCATTAAGAAACTGAACAGAGAAAGTTGATTGAAAGGTCGCTCTGCTGCCCTTTGCCATTCAGTGCTCTTCTCAGATGTATGGCAAGAGGATGTCATACTCAGTTTATTATAATCTTTCAGCTAATAAAAACATGTAAAATGACTTTTGACTCCACAGTTATCAAGCTACATAGCGGTATAAAATTCTTATCTGCTTCACAGATAAAGTTGAAATTTAATTACTTACTCTACTTCTATGGTTCGCAATATCTGAGATATATCTGCATCTACCACTTGACCAATACAAGATAAAGTGAAAAACCGTATCGTCCTCAATATCTCAGATATATTTGAGATATTTGCCGACATCTTGGACCCCCCACCTTCCAGTGCCCTTCCGAGCACCTGGCTCTTCCCGCTGCCAGCAACCAATACACTATCATTTTCTTTACTATATATTCTTGTTTATTCAAATGTGCACCATCAGGTTCTCCACTTAACTATTGATGTTACCTCAACCATTTCCTCTTTATTATTAATGATCATATTTCTAACTAGATAAATGTAGTTTATGTTAGTATAAGTGTGTTTACATGGAGTTATGATCATTCAAGATTAGTATTATGGCTTTTAGATGTTAGTATATGCTTTGACTAACAACTTACATGTTAAAACATTTTTGGGCCACTGATATTTTTTTGCCAATATAACCCGTTATATCTAGGGAAAAGTTTAAATGAGATCACTCTCATTTGGCTTATATGAGGCCAATTCAATTTGTAGCCATTGGATCTTGATCTGATGGCTACAAGGGTGAGTGATGGTTCACACTCACCAACCCACTGATTTGATACCCACCGTTGGATTGGAATCCAACGATCCAAAAGACTGTTCTCATGCTCCTTATATGAGAACGATCTCATATAAACTAGGAAGCACCGATACGGATACGGCGATACGATACGATACGATACGGGTACGGCGATACAGCAATTTTTAAAAAGTCCTGATACGATACGTCGGGGATACGTTTGTTAAAAAAATATTTTTTATATTTTTAAAACACATTTTAAGTTGGTCCTTAGTGTCAAAAGTCAATGAACATAGTAAATAAATTTTATAAAAGAAAAATATAAAAGAAATCAGAAAGCTAGCACGTTGGCTCATCATTTTCCAACATTTTGATGAACAAAACAAATTACAAACAACATAATTACTATTTCATTAATAATTTGAGTACGTATGATCAAAACAAAACTAGATTAAAAATAAACCCAAAAAACACAGCAGTAATCAGAAAGCCACTTCCCATTTTCCATCACAGTCCGAAAATCAAACATACATTTCCCAAATCAATCACGCAATCAACCTGCATTGATGCAATAACCACAAACCAACAAGCTCGAATAAATCCAATACCTCCGGTCAAAAGAATTATTAGCAGAACATCCCAATTCAACCACCCCAAAATAAATTATATTTTTGAAAATAAGCATAATGAGGAATAAAGATTTCATATAAAACAATTATCCAAAAAAAAAATTTCATATAAAACGTATCGGGCCCCGTATCCGAAACGTATCGGAATTTTTTTTTAAAAGACACGCCACGGATACGCAGGCAGCCGTATCCGTGGCGTATCCATATCCGATACATATCGGATACGGATACGTGAGCCAAAATCCCGTATCGGTGCTTCCTAGCATATAAACCGTTCTCTTATATCTACGATATATTTTATGTTTACGTCACCGATATATATCCAATAACAGATACTGTGAACCATGGGTACGACGTTGTTGAAATTCACATTAACTAAAAAAATACCTTAGTTATTACTATGCACCTCAATTAAATATCATATATTTTATA
Organism: Houttuynia cordata; assembly: GCA_039654745.1. Taxonomy (NCBI): domain Eukaryota; kingdom Viridiplantae; phylum Streptophyta; class Magnoliopsida; order Piperales; family Saururaceae; genus Houttuynia; species Houttuynia cordata. The sequence continues at coordinate 41,358,597 of CM077503.1, read as the reverse complement.
TAGAGATTATGACAAGTCACATTCTCCAATTTAACAAACTTGAATAGCATGGATACCCCGTACACACCATTCCCCAAATGAAATACTGCCATCTTAGTTCATTTGAATTCAAAGATGCTACTCCAGAAGAACATATGATATCAGGAAAATGTAGTCTATTTAACTTACATATTTACACGTTGGTTTGATAAAAATGCAGAGGAAATTTAACATCTAAGTGACAAATAATAAACTTCATACAAGTGATTCCAATAAGCGGCTTTAGTTCAGAAGTTAAAAATGCAGAGGAAATTGAACTTCTAAGTGATGCATAATCATCTATATGTAAGAGATTGCAATAAGTAGCTTCAGCCTACATGTTAAAAATTATCCACCAAATGGATACTGTTCATTGGTACTTCTACTAAATTTAAAAAGTTTAAAAAGCTACAAAACAAAGCACCACACCTTAACTTTTAACTCTGCAACTTCAGTTTCATCACAGACTTCTAGTATCAGTGCCTGCAATAGAAACAGAATGCCGATTATGTTCCAGTTCGAGATAAAAGCAAACTAGGGCATCATTAAAGCAAATGAGCAAGAATGATTTTAGGAGTAAAAAAAAACAAGACCTGATTTAATTTATAACACAAGTTTTAGCATCAATTCTGGTTTGATTTCGCAGTAGAAAAAAACATAAGATTTTAGGAGTAAGAAAGAAGAAAGATTTTAGGAGCAAAAACATTTTAGCATCAATGTTTGTTTATGACAGAAGCAGAACAAAACGAATAGGCACACCACCCTGATACGATTTTTATGCCTTAGTTGACATTAAGGAGTAAACAAATCGAAAATATCACACAGGTCTACCTCAAATCCAGTAGGAAATGGTGTGCTTTGCAAGGTTTCCTTCTCCACTGGTTGTTCTGAGCTTTTGTCAGATGGAACAGATGCACCGACAGGAATTGGACCTTCTTTTAAAGAATTTGCTTGATTACATATAAACAATTTTAGTGCAAAGCTTCTTTGGATTGTTCAAAAAGGGATCCATATATAACAAGTTTTCCTTCCGATAAAGCATTTTAATTTACTACCCAAACGAAAATATTGATTTGTACCACACAATTGTCTAAAATATATAAATTCAGAAATATCAAATGTAAGCCATGTAGCATTAAAAAAATGGCAATCTGAATTATCAAAATCAGAAAGAAGTAAGAAGGCATGCTCTATTGGACAAGACGATAAACCTATAAGAGACTTTGTTACACTTATGAGCATTACTATGTGCAGCATTTATTGGACAAAATTGTCAATGTCAACAATAGGACTCCAAAATTCAAACTATAATAATAATCAGGAAACAACCAACTGACTTTTTTTTTTCGAATCTTGATTATAGGACTTTTACTTTGGGATATACTTTAATTTTGTGTGGAATGAAATGGGGGGGGGGGGGGGGGGGGGGGGGGGTGGGGGGGGTGGGGGGGGGGGGGGGGGGGGGGGTTCTAATAAAAATAGGTTAAAGAAGACCAGGGAAATGTTAACATGAAACATGAGTTACTTAATAATGGTGAAAAAATGACTATAATGAGCAACTTTGAAGCGGGAGAAGTATTACTAGGTGTTCACTGTTGCTTTTCTTTTCTGAATATTTTGCTTTTGCCAGTTTCGTGATACTATTCTGGGATCCTGATGGTTAATTGCTTGTTACTGGAAGACAGGGCATACCTCAAACACCATATCTAACATATTTATTGGTATGTTTAATAGAATATACGGCAATCTAAAGAACATAATTACATGTAAACTTACAATTCAACGATGAGGCCAATTCAGCTTCAGAGACCTTAGCGTATGTCAATAGGGATATTTTTCTTTTCACTGCTGAGCAAACAAGCCATCCACCTGCTGACAGGCCTTGTGGGAGCAACGATTTGTTCGAGGAAACACCAAACATGGGAGTCAAACAAGCCTTCGCACGGGTGGATCCTACATGTGGGGTGATCCCTGCAGCATAGGACACAAAATTATAACTCCAAAGCATGCATACCTAGTGAACAACATAAAAAAAACAAGTTCTCTCAATGGTCAAGAGAGAATTTATTATCCATAGCTATCTATACAAAACGTTAAATATTGGAAGAACAAAAAGAATGGTTGATTGAGGTTCTTTAAGTTTTTTTTTAATTAAAGCTTTTACAATTACACCCCCGACTCCAACCAAACTAGCTCCAGCCAGTTCACAACCAAAGTTATAACCTGTTCCGGAATGGGTCGAGATCTTACTAAGTTCCAAAAAAAATTCCACCTGGCTACTTTTCCTTTTATAGAAAGAACATGCTATATTTCATTTTGTTAAAATTAAGTAGCAAAGGTAAAAAGTACAACGAAAAGGGAGAAATGAATTCTGCTGAGAGTAAATAAGCTCAGATTGTGCAACCAAAAGGATAATACCCAGCAAGAAAAGACAGACACCTTAAGATAAATGCAAATCGTCGCGTGCACAGATTAGAAGGCAGACAGCAAGGCGTCTACTTTTGATAAATTCCACACTCTTAGTGATGAATACTCTATTTATATACCTTCCCCAAGCATGTTTGCACAATGCCAACTACTGTAACCAACTTCAAGATTAATAAGCCAATTGCCTACTTATTTTTCGAAACTCAAATAAATCCCAAAACAACCGCAGATAAGCCATTCTACCTCCACCACTCCTAATGAACTGCGATTGGATACAGCATAAATTCATTTTCACTTAAAGTTCAAGAAACCCATTTCCAAATTCTATTCACTGGATTCACATCCAATTCTTCAACACCACATTAATCAAGAAAGCCCTTATCACATCGAGCAGGCAGCTAAAAAGAGACACAACAAACAGCTCAAAAACACATAAGCCAAGATCTGAAAAGAATATAGATGCAGGGACTTACAGTGGAAGGAGGGAAGGGTAGCAGCAGCTTCCATGGGAGCAGGAAAATACAAAGAGTGATGGGAGAATTAGATGAAGATTTGGTGGAGAGGAAGGGAAGAGGAATTTATAGAGGGCGAGAAACCCGGAGCGGCCGCGGCCATGGATATCTCCGCCCCCTCTCTCTAAGTTTTTCCACCCACCTCCTCCTCCGCGCTCGAATCAATCGATGCCTCCCCTGGGCACACTCGTGAGATCTCACTCCCGTCTGGCCCAATTCCCATTCATCCGCAGCCCATTTGCACGGAAACAGGCCCATTTATCACCCCTAATGGGCTTTAAACTTGCCCATAATGGATTCTCATCCAACTTTCCTCGTTGCGTACAAACTACAAACTAGGAAAGTATCTTGAATGAACTCCCAAGGCTCCTACTTAGGTCCAAGTCGATCACATGCTACTCACTACTCTAAATCCATGACGAGCCGCCCTCATTTAATTTCGATACGATCACTTCTTTTTTGATAGGAGAAGTGCTTTTTGAGTTTCTGCGATTTCTAGCGCTTCTTGGCTTCGGGGATGAGCAACCATGGAGAGGGAATACAGCCTATTTCGATGGTCCACCACGTCCTTCATGCGACCTCGACGAGATTCTCCAGTCGTGTCCCAACCCAACTCCCGTTCTGGAGAGCTTGGTGCAAGATGAAGAGCATGACGAAGAATATCATGGAGGATTTAATTTTATTGATCATATGGAAACTGGGTACTGCGTGCAATTCTATTGATTTAATTTTAGCTTCGTTTAGCAACATTAGCATAGATTCTTGGCTGAACACAAGGTATGTACTGAAACACTCAGCAGAGTTTACTCTAATCAATGTTAATCTTTTTAGATTTTTATGCTGGAGTGTATGCTCTTCCATTCCTTAATAATTGATGCATAAGTTCCTTACGAAGAAACTTCTCGTTCAAATTTCTAACCAGATCAAATTTAAAGAACCCGATTATGCACGCCACAGCTCATGCGCGTGGGGTGCTGCGGGCCGTCGGATTTTGACTGGCAGCACGCATAAATACAGGGTGCTGGCGGGTGCTCAATTAACAAAGCCCGTCGGCTCGATATCTGACGGCTTACATTGCTCCGGGGGAGCATTGACACATAAGTCGATGCGCATAGTAACAAAATTTGTCTCTTTATATATCCTGGCACTACCTAAACCATATAAAATTCGTAAGTCCGCAGGTTATGCTAGCGATCGGGTAGCATACGATCAGCTTTATTAATTGGTATTAATGTTAATCCATATTATGCTTCTTAGGTTTTGGGTACAATAATGCCTATTTTACTTCAATCTTCGTTTCAATATTTCCCCTTTCTATAATTGTATAAATGATGGGAAATACTCCCTCCGTTCCATATTAATAATCCTTATTCCGATTTTAGTTCATTTTTAAAAACTAAAAGGGACTACTAATGTGGAAAAAGAGGAGTACTTAACACGCACAAGGTTGCATATTTCGAAATGAACTCAACCTGAAGAGGCGAAATTTTTCCATATTACCTGGCTAATGAGCCCGGGAATGTCATACTACTTGGTTTTTTTGGGTTCATGCTATATAACCTAGTTTTGGGACTTGATCTTCCTATTTTACTCTCCCGCCCAACCTTAAACCTCAGTACTTCGTGTTTTACTCTCCCTTAACCCATTTTACATTTCACACAAGCTTCCCTCGTAGTGATCATACGGCGAGAAAATTCTTCTTTAGAGAAAGATATCTCAAAATATTATTACACAACTTCTAGTGGTTAAAATGCATTTGCAAAAAGCGAGCATGTGATGAAGTCGATATTATTCCACTTTATTTCTTTCTTTTTTTCTTCTTTTGAAAGGTCTTAAGATCCTTAAGCTATCATCATAAGAAGAAATAGGAGAAAAATAGAAATAAACACAAAAAATAGGCAAAAAAGGATAAGAAATAAATGAGACATGACTCATTAAATTTTGCCCTCAAATCATATAATCGATGATAGTCGTAGACACGATATAGTGTCATCGAAGACACGATAACACGATCCCTCAAATGTAGTGTGTATATGAACATAATAGAAGAAATTTAAGCGTGTAATTTTCAATTTGTATTGTGTATTTTGAATTATAAGTAATAGATAATATGCAAATTAAACATGTATTTAAACAACCAATAGCACTGTTATCGTGTCCTCAAATATACGATAGCATTCTCAAATACACGGTAACACTGCTATCATGTGTTTGGGCAGTGCTCTCATGTCATCGAGGACACGATAGGAGAAAAATCGTGTCCTCGAAGATAAGATCACACAATCTCTCAAATGTTGTGTTTATATGTACGTAATAGAAAAAAAATTCAGCATGCAATTTTCAATTTCTTTGAGTATTTTGAATTACAATTAACAAATAATATGGAAATTAAGCCTATATTTAAACACTCGATAGTACTACTATCATGTCCTCGAATAACACTTCTATCATGTATAGTATCGTGCCCTTGAGTACACGATAGAATTACTATCATGTCCTCGAATACATGGTACTATCGTGTGTTTCGATAGTGCTATCATATCATCGATGACATGATAGAAGAAAAGTCATGTCACTGAGGACACGTTAACATGATCCTTCAAATGTATTGTGTATATGAACTGAATAGAAGAAATTTAAGCTTGCATTTTAAAATTTGTATTGTGTATTTTGAATTACAAGTAACAGACAATGAGTCGTGTCATTGAGGAATGGGCGAAAACGAATCAAAAATAAAGGAGATATGATGAGATTGAATGTTGCCATCAAATTTACTATTTAAATACATGAAAGCATTGCTATTGGGTCTTTGATGACACAATACCACTACTATCGTGTTTTTAGGCAATGTTATCGTGTCATCTAGGACATGATATGAGAAAAGTTGTCTCCTCCAAGACATGTTCCCTTAAATATAAACACGATACACTTGTATCCCGTGTGTTCAAGCACACGATTAATAAAAAAACGTGTTGACTGATATTTCTTATAAATGTATTGTTTATATGAAAAACGTGTATGTGAACAAAATAGAATAAATTTAAACATGTATTTTGTAATTTGTATTATGTATTTTGAATTACAAGTAACAGATAGTGAGTTGTGTCCTCTAAGGCACGATCAATCAAATACATACTCGATACATTTATATCATGTGTATTTAAACACATGACCAAGGAATATTGTATCAGATATCGGTCAGCGAGAGAGACAAAATATTAGAGATGTATCAGAGATATCATCTAAAAATATCGGTGGTCTAAAACAAGTTTTTACCATATATATATATATAATGTAACTCTTTAAAGGAGTGACATTAATCTTATACAAGCAAATTAAGCATTCTTATATGAATATATTTCTATAAAAATTTCAGCATAGTCCGTCCTGTATTTTCAATCAAGGAATGTTGTCACTCCGGTATCGGGCCTCACCCGATACAACGAGACCCAATAGTCTCGGTTCGACGATATTTTCCAAATATCATTGTAAAAAATGAATAGTTATGTTGTTGATTGTTAAGGATTTGATGGACAAATGGTTATGATGTAATGCTTATAATGTCTTTTTCTTATATTAAGTAGTGCACAATCTTGTATTTTGATGATCAAACTTTTATGTTATAGATTGTGTCATTACTTGGTAGAATTTGGATATCTTGTAAATATATATTGTATTTACTTGTTGATTGTCCCGTTGTTGACTATTACATGTGATTAAATTTTTACAGGTTATACAGTTTATACATATGATTGACTGCTAGAGAGCTAATGCATGTCATAGTTATAATCAGTGCATGAAGCAATGATCTCATCCTAGACCATCTCATTTTTTTGCCATGGTCCAAGCCTGCTGATTACTTAGACTTTCTGGTTCAGAAAGCTTTGGACATAGTCAAGGTTATATATTTTTTTCTTTATTTTTATTTTAGCATAAATCTTATGACCATTTTCTTCTTTTACTTTGTGTTTGTCCTTAGAAATTACCAAGACTGTTCCACAACAAGATAAAATGATGGATTTGATTTGATCAACCAACCGGGTGTTGGTACGATGGCCAGGGTGGTGCCCCTTGACTAAGAGGTCCTAAGTTCCACACTGTTGGCTACCCACATGGATTATATCCCGACTTAACAATGCATATGTTGAGTAGGCTTGTGCGCATTCGAGGGAATTGGTGGCGGGATACGTGCTCTAAGAGGCTGGTTACCTTGCCCTTTCTAGTTGGGTCCTAAAGACTCATACACCTCTTTTTATAATAAAAAAATGGTGGATTTGATTTGATCTGCATGGTTATATTTTATTAATGTTCATTTATATATATCATTATTTCTGTGCCTGCAGGAAATACACAGCCTTGGAGGCCGTAGTTTTTCGGTAGTTGGCTTGGCTCCAATTGGGTGTACGCCTATAACGAGAGACACCAACATCACAGCAGGCCGATGATGCAACGAAGATAAAAACTCTCAAGCCCGTGAATTTAATTCCAAGCTTGATAATGGTTTACGGAGAATCACGCCTTCTCTTCAAGGGATTGAAATTGGTTTTGTGGACATCTATTCAGATATAATGCATGTGATGAAACATCCTAAGTATTATGGTTAAATATTTTAACCCTTCATTTTCTAATACTCCTTCTGCATCTGGAATAAAGGACAGTCCTTTTTTAAATGCTCCATTTGGTTAATTTAAGTGAATTTTGGACCTCTTCTACCCCGTATAAGTTGCACTTTCCACTATCCAATAAAAATCAACTTTTTTCCACATATAGCATCTAAAACAGGTTAAGAGTATTTCTATTTTCTAGCTAGTTTATGCAAATGGTTGCGTTTGTTAAGGAGATCATGTTAAAGCATTGAACTGAACTGATGAATGTTGATGTGTTAGGTTTGGAGGAAATTTCAGAAGGTTGTTGTGACACTGGGCTTATTGAAATTGGTCCTCTTTGCAACAAGTTGAGTCCCACATATGGTAACTCATCCAAGTACTATTTTTAGGACGCCATCCACCCAACAGAATTTGTGTACTCGGTGGTGGCAGAAAAACTAGTGATGGGCATAGAAGTTTAGTTAGTACACATTTGGGAGACAATAACATGAAATTAGTCAAGGCAAAATAGCACAAACATTTTTATAATAAAATGCTCTTATATCGTCAGCTATATATGTTTACTTCCTTCTTTATCATTTTGTGATTTGAAGGTGATTTCTATATGACAATTTCATTTTTCTTTCTCTTCTATTAATCTAATTGGCAAACAAAAGTATGTGTCTCCACAGGCCGTGTTGGAACTATAGAGGACGTATGTTGGTGAATATCTTGTGGTTTTATCAGCCATGCATGGTGTTATTAACCTATATATTATGCGATCCAGAATAATGTCCACAAGCAGCAAGCAATAGGGGAAACGTTATGTCATTTCGAGAAATGCCATTCTCGTCATCGCACATCTCTTCCTAAACAAGTCCAACGCCTCCAACTTACACCAGTGGCTTCCATGCACATCTATCGTGCTCGTCCAACAAACAGATTCTTATCACCAGTTCGATCAAACTCCAAGCATGTACAAACGGATTCTCATCACTTTACCACACTTGGCATACACAATACACGGTCAATAGAGCATTAGGATATGCCCTCGTGTACAAAGGCTAGTCAATATCCTTTTGAAAACAATGTCTAGGACAACTTGGGGACAATCTGATCAAGCATAATCTTGGCAACTTGTCGGTATACAGTCTCTGCTGGGTGAACGCTATCCCAAAACATGAACTCGGACCGGTTTGGACACACATGACTGAATTGATTGCACAAGATTCCCACCTCTACTAAGCCTGTCCCACAGCAGCCTCTTGTTACTTCCTCCAAACCTGAATAAATCAACATATTCAAAGCAACCCATTTTTAGTGAAGAAAACAAGCTTGCATTTATCACAAACTTACAAGGAAAACAAAAGGGAATATCCATACCATGTCTTTTGGGATGGCTTAGCATGTCCCATGCGGGGCCATAAACATCCACGTAGGCGATTTTGCTTCCTGGAAGTATAGATTGAAACTTGTTCACCATTTTTTCGAGCTTCAAGTTGTAAGCAATGGCGTCAGAGCTCTGATAATCCATGCACGCATGGCTGAAGATGTTCCTGCGTCTTGGTAAGCAACCAATGGGACCTAATCCTGTCACCATGAACTTCCTTCCACCAAGTTTATAGATTTTCTACACATACATTGGAAACAAAGAATGTAAGACAACCAAGTTTCAGAAAAGCTAAATCTAAGGGCCCGTTTGTTTTCTCTTATTAAAATCTGAACTGAATAAGTGGCTGAAAAGACCAGCTTTTTTGGGCATTTCAGCCCATTTGTTGAAGTATCTGAATTCTATCCTGAATTCAGCCGTGTATACAAAAGAGCCTAGAAATTCAGATGGAAAAATCCATCTGAATTTTCTGAAAACGGAGAAACTAGCTTTGTTCATGGTTCGGTGGAGGTAGAGGAGGCCGGACTGGTCGTCGGATTCCGAGAAGATCTTGTCGGGGAAAGCGGCGTGGAGGGTCTTCCCCAGTCGATGTAGCCGGGGGACTGAGGGTCCATGGCGGCCCGCGATCGATGAGGTCTATCGACCACTGGCAATTTCGGATGAGGAAAACACCGGCATTGAGGCTGGTCTAGCTCGCGGGATTCTGGTCGTAGACCATGTCTGGCCAGCCGTGGACAACCAGGTTGTGGTTCTTGTAAGGTGGAGCGGGAGGCGGAAGTCCATGTCGGTGAAGGTGGCGTCGGAATCGACCCATCAGATCCACTCCGCACCGGGTGGGCCACCATGACCGCCCGCACCACCGGGTGCTTGGCCCAGAAGGAGAACATGTGGGTCTGGAGGAGGGCAGCGTTGTAGAAGACCTGGCAGCCATTTATGCAGCAATAGTCGACCTTTTTCTTGAAGAACAAGAGGAGGAGGTGGTCGCCGACCGGGTCCTGGCAAGGTCCGGTCTGGGAGCCGGAGAGGAGTAGCACCCATTCCTCCGCCCTGGCCACCAAGGAGGAAATCATTTCATGATCTCACTCTGAGTTCAAGTCAATTAACTTTGAGTGTTGCTTCTTTTTCAGCCTTCCAAATTAAAACATGTTAAAAGCATCGATCTTTCTCCTTTTTGCAGAGTGAAGAGAGGAAATGGCTAATGAAGACAAGGCTAAAGGAGTGAAGTTCCAAAAGAGCTACTTTGATGCACTGGGTCTTTGATGCTCTTCGGAGGTCCCTCTTATTGAGAAGATTGTAAGGCATTGGAAGGAGTTGAGAAAGTGTCAGTGATCGTCCCTTCAAGAACTGTAATCGTGGTCCATGACAATCTCCTTGTCTCTTAGACTCAGATTGGGAATCTTTTCAACAATCCATCTCTTTCTTTCTCTTTTACTGGAGCCACTCCCGCTGCTTCTCGTCCCAACCGGTCACCTTGTTGATGATGGTGTAGCCGACAACGGAGTCGTCGTAGAACGTCTGAACGTCAGGAGGGTCGTCGTGGGTGCTCCATCCTGGCGGTTGGCAGCTGAGTTTGGGTGCATCCGGCGAGGAAGGTGAGATGGTGGTGGAAGGGAGGAGAGGAGGGAGGAGAGGAGAGGAGCAAAAGTGGGAGCGGTGGAGAGGAGGGCCGCGGCGGCGACGACGGTGACGGCCATGGAGATGGCCATGGAGCCGTAAGATGAATCAATGGTGGTGGCTGGCTTTTGTACACATGAAGTGGGAGAGGTCAGGATTCAGATGAATGGCTTTTTTAGATATTTCAGATCAATGGCTTTTCAGAATTTTGATATGGCTTTTCAGATTCAGGTTCAGGTCAAACAAACGGGCTCTAAGTAGGAAAAGGAAATCATATTTATTTGTTGAAAATAAAAAGAAAATGGAGATCAAGAGAGAAGTGCAAACCTTAATCAGTTTTTGTATCTTGTGCTGAATAATGAAGTCCTGATACTCACTTATATTAAACAGCATTCTCCTTACTGGTAAGTCGTAATAACTGAAGCCAAAGTCATTTGTTCCTGAACTAATCAAAATCAGCGCATTCTCGACAACATTAGAAGCCCCTTCATGCCCAGATATCTGGCTAAGCCTGCCCAGATACTTCCTGAACATATCTACCTGCTTCAGAACTGGAATGACTCCAAACTCTGCATTAGTGAGTTCATCAAAGCCAGCACCGGCTGACCCAAAGCTCACACCTGTTAGAATGTCCTTGCCAGACAGCAACGGGTTCAAGAACGGCGGAACGGAATCCTTGATGCCCAGCCCTGATGCAAGGAAGTCCGGCACCAGCCTGCCATTGGAGAACCTTCCTGTGGCCGAGCAGTTGATGAAGTCGATGCCGTAGGGATGGTGATTGGCTTTGAAGACTGTGAGCAAGTGATTGTTGTTTCCGGTGTCGACGGTTGAATCGCCGAATATCAAAATGGATGAGAATTTTAATGAGGCAGTTGTGTGGAACATGATGATTAAGGTGAGGCACAGTTGGGTAAACAAGAGTTGCAGCAGGGAATTCGCCATGAGTTTCATTGAAAATGTATGAGGTTAAGCTAGCTGGGCATTGTTTTTTTTAATCAGCTGGCCATTGTTTATATAACAGAAGTGTGGGTACAGTTTCTTCAGTTGGGAAGGTGCACAACTTGATTTATGGAGTTTCTTTGAAGTTTCCTGATTATGCTATAGGGTTTGTTGGAGAGATATTGCCCGTCAAATCCTTGTTCAAGGCTGAATATATCCGGCAATACTTATTAACAGGGTTCAAGATCAAGAACTTTGTTGCCTAATTATATATACTATGAATAGCCTACAACCAAGTGCTCTTTCCCAATTTTGCAATGACTTGTTGCTACAATCTGTAGAAGTTGTTTATGCGTGTATAAACACTTTATGCTAACAAGATCTTGCAAAATGTAAGTTTTTCATGCCTTATGGTCATCAGCATATCATGTGCGACATTTACACGTCAAAACTATTTGTCGAAATCCCCTTAAAACACCCTCCTTGTCTTCTAGTCATATCCACACCCAGGACAGAGGGGGTATTTAGTTTTTCTTAACGAGTGATATCTAAATCATCACTTTCAGAAACAAATTTGGACAAAACTATTTGTCGAAATCCCCTTAAAACACCCTCCTTGTCTTCTAGTCATATCCACACCCAGGACAGAGGGGGTATTTAGTTTTTCTTAACGAGTGATATCTAAATCATCACTTTCAGAAACAAATTTGGACAAAACTATTTGTCGAAATCCCCTTAAAACACCCTCCTTGTCTTCTAGTCATATCCACACCCAGGACAGAGGGGGTATTTAGTTTTTCTTAACGAGTGATATCTAAATCATCACTTTCAGAAACAAATTTGGACAAAACTTTTATTGTCAATTTCTGTGGTAAAGCAACACGATTTAGCGCCAACTTCCATTAGTATTGCCTTAAGGCATACAAGCAAAAGGTATAAAATCGACCTGTATTATATAGCAATATAAAGCAGCATATGATAGATTAAAAATTTTCAAAAAGCAAGATTTCCAAACCTAATCTCTTCTATTCCTTTCACTTCATAATGGGACGTATCCTCAATGCAAGTGGAGTTAACACAAACCTCGCGTCCTCAAATATTCGTAGTATATAGAGAAAATTTGTGGCTTCTTCTGCTATCCAAAGCATTTTGTGGCCAAGTTCTTTTTATTTAAGGTAGTTGAAGATATAATAACCAAAAGCAGGGGGAAAAGAAAACTGGAGGAAAGGGCTTCCCAACCTTACCTCCTAGGAAACAAACAAAAAACGCTTAACCAAACAACGGCCAAAATGGCCTAGAAAGAAAAAGCAGAGAAGAAAAGATATGAGATCCCCATAAGTCTTGAAGGAAGTAGCAATATTGGTCAAGGTTTTTTTGCATAGCCCAAAGGAATCCATGATGAGAAGGATCTGCTTGATATTGGCATGACCATTAGTGCACGTAGTCTTATCTTAGTAAATTATGTTGAAATAGTATTTGGGAGGAACTGTACTTTACCCGAGTGTATTGAATAATATCACAATTGAACTTGAAAGAACAGATGAATTGATATTGTCTGAGGCACAGTTTGTACTGTTGACTTCGAAATAGATACTGCCGCCCCCCACGTGCACAGGTTTCATTCGGCAATCTGTCCTTAAGATACCAAAAAAAATCAGAGAAGGAGGAGTTTTTTTTCTCCATAAGAACAATATTCTATGCCTTATTTTTAGTTTCAGGCACCCATATATGGATCTAAACTCAACAGGAACCCTTTCACAAATGGAGACGAACGGACACTCTTTCACAAAGGGAGATGAACTGGCATAATAGTCAATTGTCTACTGAAGCACTCGTCTTACCGTTTGATCATAATCAACGGCTTCTAAGCTCTAAAAAAATAATTGGCTATTTGATAAAAAATCAAAGGTTTAAAATGTGAATTTCTAAGTGCGCCACTAAAGTGACACAATGCGCCCATGTCATGCACGTGCGTGCGTGTGTGCACTTTCTGTGCACCCACAAATGTGTACACACTTGCACCGAAGGTGCACACACTTGTTTGAAGAGAGTCTCCACACCAATAATAGATATAATAAGAAAGAAAGATTCCTTATATATATCCTATTAAACTAATTATGTATGTAACATCCGGAAAATTAGTAAGTATCTTAAAACTGAAATTTAACCCTCTTAACGTTTGAATTGATCGTATTGTACCATATGCAAATTTAAGTTGGTGAGAAGAGCTTTTCAACGCCACCAATTTTGTGTGATTTGGAGTTCGGGGTAAAAAGATAAGGGAAATTGAATAAATACACCCGCAGATGCGATCGATCGCACTAAAACGATCGATCGGCATATGGAACACGATCGATCGGCTTCGATCGGCTACGATCGGCGCCATCGCGCAGTTGGTAAACAACGCAGGACAATCGATCGCCGTATTGGACGATCGATCGCCAGTTGCGGTTTGGCGAAATCCTAACTTATTTTGAGACGGATTTGATTGGGAAAGAGGCCATATCCTAACTAGACTTGTATTGCACGTTCCTAGGGTGATTTAGGGACTCTTCCATTGGTGGAAAGTGTCCAAGATATGGTAGAATTGGTTTGGGCAAAGATCTTCTAAAACTCTATATAAACCCATAGAGACTAGGCTTGTGCTTTTGAAAACTAAACCCTAGAACGTCCAGAGGCTTTTCTCCTCTCCTTCCCACGTTCATCCCTCTCTTAGAAGACCTCTTCTAGTGGGAATTGCTCAAGAGCTTGGATCGGGAGCTTTGAAGGAAGCGGAGGAGACGAACATCGCGTAGAAAGGCGACGTCTTTTGGTGATAAAGAGTAGGATGGTTTTTCCCTCTCTTCTTATTCTTTTCTCACATCATATGATGAGTGTTCTTACTGATTTCCTTGGAGTATTGCTTTGAATCTTGCGGGATTAATGATTTATGTCTTGTTTTCCATAAGTATTGCGATACATGCATATATGCCTTCATGCTTCATGTCTAGATGGTAAATCACATCAAAGTTGGATGCTTTATTAATTTTACAGAAGATAGAAGTTCTGATATTGCGTTGATTATCATGTCTAATGAATAAGTTTATGCCTTAATGATTGTCTTACTTAAATTGTCTTAATTGAAAGACATTATGGTCTAAGGATGTGTTGTATGGGAAGAAACATGATAAAAGAGGAATCTTTTGGTAACTCTAGTTAATTCTAGGATCTGTAATTGATTTAGGAGGGGAGTACTATCATCTATCATGAGTATATTATCATCTATGAGTGGTACGGAATAAGATAATCAAAGTTTAATCATGTGTTTCACTTTCGGCCAGAACTGTTTCTGCGCTGACAGTCGGCAGTAAATAATTCATAACTAATTCATATGATATCAGAAAAATATAAAACTGGTGGGGTTAGAAACTAGACTCATAAGGGTACTCTCAGTAAAAATTTCAGAAGATAATCTTAACTGTAAAGAGTCTGGGAGCCGCCGGAAGGGAACTATTGTACATAAGACAGTGAGCAGAAACTAAGTGAAAATACTAAGTACTTAAGTAAAACCACTTAATATGATGTGAAGATGGTATGACGTGTTAGTAACTATTACTAGACTATGTTCTTATGATTATCACAGTAAGGTTGGGTTATGGTTAATATGATAAATGGGGTAATACTTATGTCAAGAAAACCGTAACTATGTATTTGAAGATAAAGCGTTTGTGTCGGTTTGAGGTTCCATTTGGAATCCAAATCATCTAGGACTCACTAATACCTTGTCTCTGATTTATATATTACGATAAGACCTATAAGAATTTCCATCTAGGGCTGAGCATGAACGTATGTATGGATTGTGTTATTCTCTTGTGTGATATTCCTATTTATACTCCGTATGAGAGTCTATTCCGGTGATTGATACCTTATATTGTTAGAGCGTTACTACCTCTATTCCTTTGAAATATTATTCATCACGATTATTTGATTGATTCCTCCACTAGAGGTCTTGCGGGACTCTCTCCGGAAGTGGATTCATAGTATGCTCAAATTATGCCATTGCTTGATCTTGCGGGGTCACTAATATTTATGGGATTGCGGTTCCATACTGCCCGAAAGGAGGCAACATACGTACGTTAGATTGTTGACATTACGGAAGGTCTTCAGTCTCCGCCCATCGTGTCCGTAAGCACTGGTGGGGCCAGCATCCTAGACGCATGGCAGGGTTCCAAAAAGAGGACCCCTAGGGTGGTTCTGGTATAGTCACTTGCGGGTGATCGGTTCAGCGAGCAGAAATTGTAAACTCCTTTCACTTAGATGTCTGGAGCCATTTGAAACGATTATCATTCTCTCCTTACTCATATGTGTAGTAGGAGCCTTATTGTTGTTTTCCCTACTTGCAAGTTGGAATTATTATCGACTAACCTTTCAGGTGTATAAATCCTTGGTTTAGTCCAGATGTTGCGGCATATTCATAAACCTTTGTTATTCTTATCCTATTCATACTGTTGTTTTAGTTCAGTGGGTTTTTACATCCTACTGAGTGTTTCTATGAAATACTCATGCATCCTCTGATGCAGGCGCAAATGGAATTTGAGATCAGGAAGTTGCAGTAGTGAAGCGGTTGCAGGAGCCGTGAAGATTTAGAGCTTTTTATTATTTGCTTTGCTTATTTGATGCTTATGACATTTAATGGCAATTGTGTGCCATAGATTTATAGGTTTATTTTATTTTGACTTTCTTAAATGGATTATCATTATTAAGTAAATTTCATTTCATAGTATTCATTAATGTTTGTATTTGTATTGCACTGATTATGGGCATGACCAATTACACATCCTTTTGAGATGATCGTAATTGGTGGTGAAATCGACTGTTCGGTCTCGCGCCCGAGATTCTCTACCTCCAAGTGTATATCATTGATTGGCTTCCGCACTCCGATCGAGGTATGGGATTCCGGGGCGTGACAATGTATCTTTCCTATGTGGGAATAAAGAAATCTCCCAACAATAGAGATCTCTTTTAATTTTCCCTCCAAATTTAGCAAAAGACAAAAAAAAAGTGAAAGTGAATTTCCCTCCCATTCCTACTTCAATCACATAATCAATAAAGGCCTAAATCAAGAGACTATTATTAGTCGCCTTTACACCACTATCCAACCCACACTGCATGCCCAAACCTAAAACCCAATAAATTATGTGAATCTTTTCCACCCAAAGGAAAAAGGTTGTAGACTAAAAATAGGCCGACCAAGTTAATTTGCATTGTGGGTAGACCAACTATGCATTAAGTTGAATAGGTAGGGCTTATTCAGTGACTGCCCAGTTCTTGGGAATGAAACTTTGATTTCATAGAGGTAAAGCTGAAGTTTTTCTCCTATCGTTCACACATTTGGGCCTTACAAGAGCTTTTCGTGAGTGATTCGATACCACATATGCTTATATAATGTTTAGATTGATCTATTATTAGTTAGGGAACCTTTTATTTGGATGCAGATTTACCTAATTTTATATTTCTTGTAAATATGTTTGTTCTTTTACTTCCCAAAGCTCCAGTTCTCACATACTGGTGCTAGTTTGGATTATTTTTTTTTTAGTTTTTCGGATATTGATCAGTGGAATGGAAATTAGGCTAAAAGCATACTGAGTGTTTTCTAGCATCGAGGCACACACTAGAGGAGCCGGGGGGAGCAAGCTGGGGCAATTGCCCCAGCTAACCTTCCCATTAATGTAATATATTACTACTTTTATAAGGTATTTATGTAATTAACTTGCCTCTCTTCCGTTCTTAATTTTTCCTATTCTCTTGTTGACCCACAAAAGTTATACTTTTATGACTACTCTTCTTATGCTTTGGTAAGGTAAATTTGAACTTTAAATAAGTAAGAAGACCAAAAAGGAAATAGAGATTGGCTTGGCTTGCCATAATATCTTAAAAAAATATTAATAAATAAAGAGAATCTACTCTAACTAGTAGTAAAAATTTAAGACCTCTAGGCTATAAATACAACTTCTTAGTTCTTACCTTTGTTTTTGCTATTCCCACACACCTCTTTCATCTTCACTACTACATTTTTTGTTAAATTTCGTCATTGCTACTATAATTTGCCGACTGATCGCACTTGTTCCCTCCTTGCTACCACGATTTATTTGTATGATATTTAAAAAATAACAGATATTTAAAACTGTCTAGTTACACCTATGGAAAAAGTTGGATTTAATGAGCTTGAAATAATAGTCTAGTTATACATATTTGACAAAGTTGTGTTTAGTGAGCTTGAAAATGAAGCTGTTATCTAACACTTCTGAAAAATGGCAAATCATTGTAGATGCGTAAGATGTCGTAGATATTTTATTTTCATAGTATGTCTAGATTAAAAAAACTACATGTATGTAGTCTTATTTTAATACATATTTTGTCTTAGTTAAAATGATATATTTTGTTATACTTTATTTTCAACATTTGTTTTGCAAATTTTGAGGAAATTTTATGCCCCACCTCATCGAAATTCTTAGTTCCGCCCCTGGAGGCACACATGATAAAACAATAGAAATTCTTTGGTCAAGAAGAATTATCCTTGAATTGGGGTATATGCAACTTATTATTTTATATTTTAACTTTTTTTAAATTCTAAATCATTGGAAAATGAAGCTTAAGGCCCCGTTTGGTTGCCGCTTTCCGCCCGAGATTCTGGCGGAAAGCGGCACTTTCCGCAGTAGCGCGTTTGGCAGCGCTACTGCAGAAGAATCAAAAGGAGTAGTGAAGTCGACTTTCCTGGCGGAAAGTCGACTTCATCCAGAATCTCCTCATAACGAGATTTCCCGGAAGAATCGCGCTACAGTGAAACCCTCGAAAAATAACAGGGCTTTTTCCCGTGTTTTGCCCTCGCCCATCATTTCCCTTCGCTCGCACCTCACCTCTTCTGGTTCCTTTGCTCTCACCTCGCCGCCTTGCCTCTTCTGGTTCCTTTGCTCTCACCTCGCCGCCGTGTTTCCGAGAAGGGCCCCGACCCCAAAACCGTAGGTAGGATATCACCGGCCGCCGGCGATTCCTCCCGGAAAACTCTTTCCCAGAAGGAGCATGCTCTCTTCTTCCCAAAAGCAGGTATCTGCATTTTGCCAAATCTCTTTTCTTTTCCCTGCTCGTTCTAAACTCAGCTCTACGTATTTTGCAATCACACTTTAGTTGGTTTTTTGCTGTGGGTTTGTTTTATTTCTATTTTTAGGTGGATGGGTTGTTGTTTTTTTCATTTGATTTGGTTGCTTGGGAACAAAGTTTAGTTTTGTTGTTTGGTTGAAGCTTCGGGTGTATGTATGTGTTGATTCATTGTCTCATTTATGGTATTTGATGTTTTTGATGGTCATTGCAGAGGATTGCAAAGTTTTGATCTTTTTAGGTTCCTTATTTTTAGGTAACCTAGTGTATACTGTTTTAGGTTCCTTATTTTTCGCTACTTTGTAGAAATTTTGTCCTCCAAATTTTTGCCCTATATGAGTAAGGATATGGAATTAGCAAGAATTTCTCTACTTCTTGAAGTGTGGTCACTTGAAGTGATTTTTGTAAGTGAGATAAGTGTTTTAAATTGGTTTTATTTTGGAAGATTGGTTACCATACATGCTAATGCAAAAATGGAAAGATATGGATATCTCTAACTCGAAGATTGATGAAAACTGGTTACGCTTCTATTGGCAGGTAGGTAAACTTCTTGTGTTCTTAAATTATGATTAGTAGGTGGGAAAAATTTGAGAATGTCTGTAATATTTTCTCAAATTTTAATGGGGTAATTTACTAACGGGGTACGGCAACCTTTTAAGTGAGTGGGCATAGCAGCATTCTATTTTCTTATGTTAGTTTAGATTTAAATAGTCAAAGTGGGTTGTTAATTAAACAATTCTTTTGAATGCCTTGATTTTTGTTGCATCAGATTGAACTAATGTTGTGGCATTGATAACAAAATCCTAATTCGAATGTGATACTAGATTCTATTTTGTCTGGTCATGTCTTCATCCTTAGCACTGCTGGTTTAAATTGATTGTTGGTTGATAGGTGTATAGTAGGAGATAAGGCTTAACACACTAGAGAATTTTCAAGACAAACGGATCCTCACATAGCACTGCTGGTTTAAATTGTGTTGGTTGGTAGGTGATAAGGCTTAACACATTAGAGAATTTTGAAGACAAAAGGATTCAATTTTATCTGTAGGTGATAAGGCTTAACACATTAAAGAATTTTGTAGTCTTTTCTACATACCAGTATTAAAATGCCCTCTTTGTGCAGCAAATCCTTATAGCTGTAAATACAATACATGAGGAGCGTATTGTACACTCAGACTTGAAGCCTGCTAATTTATAGGCTGCTTTACCATTGTCAATTACTTCAGCCCACATTTTCCATATATGACTATCTATTAACCTTTTGTAAAGCCCGTGGGTTAGCTGCCTGGATAAGAACCAGGAGGATTAGCATGTTTTTTTTTACAATTGATATCTGATAAAAATAGTATTTGGTTAGTTGATGTGAGGCTAACACTTCAATTGATATTGTTTTGTGAATTAGATCTAATGATGACAGGTTTATATCTGAAAAAATGATGTGATCTTGCTCTTACATTCCATTTGCTCCATTTATGGCCTAGGATCACAGCTAGATACAGCAGTTACCTTGTTCTGTTGTCGAATAATGTGGTAGTCCGGTAGCTGGAAAGGTGATAGCAATCAGAGAGCAAAGGCCACTTTATGTTCCAGTTGTTATCAGAAATTCATCTATCTCAAAGCATAGTTCTTTATCTTTATGTATCACTTGTTACATAATAGAAAGTATGATCAATTATCAATTGAACCTGGTGGCATTGTATCTGAATCTTTTTATATTCTGTCTGAACTTACTATCCCACTGAAAACATTTATGTCAAACTCTGACGGCCAGTGATAGATTATTGGTTAAGGGAGGGAGGACGGGGGCGGTGAGAGAGGGAGGGAGGTCGAGGGATGGGCGGCGCCGAGCGGCGAGAGAGGAAGGGAGCGACGAGGGAAGGAGGGATCGGGAGGGAGGGAGCAACGAGGGAAGGAGGGCTCGGGAGGGAGTTCGTGGGTAATTTTGTAACTTCATATTCCAGAATCTGCTTTATGCTTATGTTGCCAAACGGACTACTCCACAAAAAACTGATTTTTCCTTATATCCAACCAAACACACTTCACTTCATTATAAAAATCCAAGAAGCAGAATACCTTAGATTTTACTTCTTCTACTCCAAGAAGTTGCAACCAAACGGACCCTAAGCCTTATGACTTGACATTGAGAGAAAAATTGTTAGGAATGGCGGGCAACATTGGGAAGGGTATCCTTATGATCACAAAGAATCTACTCTAGGCAAGAGCTAAGTAACAAAAGTAATTAGGTTGCCGGTATGCAATCCAGTCGTTTAAATCATTATGAAAGTACAAGATATTGCACTATATGGAAAAACTTTTGCTACAAACTTCTTAGAATTTGACGAATTCGGTCGATGGTTTGTAATCAACAAAAAAAAATATTACGAAGGAACTTATGCAACCATTCTCTAGGGAATAGAACGGCAAACTAAACACATATCATTTGGCTAAATAAACTTCATTTATTCTAACATAAATATCTCGACTACAGCATAATTACACTAGGAGTCTCTGCGACTGCGTCAGAGTTCAGACAAAAATTTATGCTAAACTAGTTACATGCTCAAAATAGGAAATAATACCAAGTTCTTCTAGATCCTCATGAGTCAACAGACTCTACAGACTTTACATAAAGCAAGACAAAAGGCCCAGATCACAAAGATTGTTCATGTATCAAGCATAAGTAATGTCCTACCTAGTAGTTCTACTATACTCCCTCCGTCCGGAATTATTATCACCCTAAGGTTTTTTAAAATAAACTAAAATTAATTTATTTTGAAAAATCTTATGGTGATAATAATTCCGGACAGATGGAGTAGTAAAAATCAGTGAGACCAACAAGGACATTGGTGCCACAATCCCTCCGTTGGTCTTCTTTCTTATTTTCATTTTATCTTTCTGTTACTCTGTTGATTTTTCTCCAGCTTGATCTTTCACCTCTATGTTTTCCTCCTTGCTTCCTCCTGCAGTCTCCTTGATGACATGATCGGGGATGACGAAATCCTCCATGCATATTAACTCATCTTCAGACAGAAGGGTCTGAGAGGAAGCCCAACGGAACATGAATATCAATCACATGGTTAATTAGTGTATATGAGAAGGGGAAAATAAAGCATTACTTCGGACATTACAAGCATAACAACTATATTACCTCCAACCAGCTATCAAAGTGAATATTGGTGCAAGAATCACTCTCTTCATGTTTCTCCATCTTTTCCACTTTTGCTCCTTCAGTCTCCTTTTCGACATGTTCCGGGACGATGAAATCCTCCAAGCAAATCAATTCATCTCCGGATGGACAGATCTACGAGAAAGTCCAGATGTACAACATCAATATCAGTGTACATGATACTGGGAAAATAAAACATAAACATCAATATCACGTGAACATTACATGCATGCATAACAACTTTATTACCTTCCAGCTATCAAGATCTTCCTGATCATCAAGGTTATTGGATCCAACAGATTCTTCCTCACCATGGTCAGTTAAGAATCTCTGTGGAACATCGTCCATGACAGGGAGGTGATAGTTGAAGACTGCTTCCACTGGAGTTGCGATCGGACACTACGAGCAAGTCTCATAGGGATCGCAAAAAGGACATGGTGATGCATGCAAGAAGAGTCTGTAGTGCTTCCTCATTATTGCGGAGCCGAGGGCAAAATCTTGGGGAGAAACTTGAAACTACTGCTAGGAGAGAGGAGGGGCTTATCATGAATTTATCAGAGCAGCTTGTGAGATGACTCCGGGTCTAACCCGTTTGCATAGTATGCGAGTTCTAGCACAACTAGGCTTAGGGTCGCAACTACCTTCTAATTTTAAACAGTTGTGAACCAGATCGACTTACTATATGGGAAACAAGTTGCATGCCAAATAGCCCAAATATGATCATCTTAAGAGAGATATGTTATATCCAGTGTAACTGCATGTAACTAGTTTCTTATTAGCATTGCTTTGTTTGTTTTCTGCTATTGGACTGGGCAGTACTTTCCTACTTTGTACTCTCTCTAGTTTCCTTCCAGAGGCTACTGCTCGTATGGATGAAACTTTCCTTGTTTAAGTTTTGCCGCCTCACTTTAGTTCTTTCCCTTCTGTGTCGACTCCAGGAGTGCGAGGATGACAACTAGTCCTGATATAATGGAAGTCGTGGCTATCTACATGAATGGCTGCTCATGAACTTGGTGAAGATAACGCCAAGATAATCATTGGTATTAAGGGGAGAACGAGGAGGCAATTATATGAGATCCCTACCAAAAGAATTAGGCAGTTCTAATTAGGGAAGAAGCTTTTAGAGCGAAAATATATGCAATGGATAATTTTTTTTTTTGTTTTCCAAGAGACTGCATATATGCCTTTTTTCTTAAGTTTGTTCATCAATTCATACGTGGAACTTATTAAGATCTTGCCAAGAAAAACTTATTAGAATTAATGTTTATGCTGTTTTGATAGCTGAGTAATATTTTATGGCTTTATTTGGTACGTGATATTAATTGTATTTTGTTAAGTATTGGATTTGTACCTCGTCATGCAAGTGCTTCTAATTAATGGCCTTCTTAATGATTTACTTTTTTGACAAATAAGAAG
The DNA here is from genome assembly GCA_039654745.1 of Houttuynia cordata. NCBI lineage: Eukaryota > Viridiplantae > Streptophyta > Magnoliopsida > Piperales > Saururaceae > Houttuynia > Houttuynia cordata. The sequence goes on along the minus strand of CM077503.1, from coordinate 41,335,396 downwards.
AAGGATGTTATAAATTCCATTAAATGCCCGTTCTAGCATAATAGTCCACAAAACTAGGTTGACTGATTGGCTTTGTCAATGAGTTCTCTAATAATAAGATATAAGATAGGGTAAATTGCAAGCAACCCCCATAAATTATAACAAAAATTTATTTAATCCCCATGTATTATCAAAACCCAGCATAATCCCTATGCCCTAACCCTTTCTAATGGAAATTAATGATGTCATCAAGTTAACCTTATCTGGGAGCACATATCTCCTCTGTATTATTTGTAAATTGCATCTAACCATTGATTAACAAATCAAATGATAAACCCATATAAATTAGATTTGTGAAGGCGCTAAAAGAACGTGCTGCAATATGTAAGATGGAAATGGTTGAAATTTTTTAGAGCAGCAGTGAAGAGAAACAGGTGAAAAGAGTTTTTTTACTAGAAAGAAGACAGTAAGTGAAAGGGATAATCTGTAGTCAAATTTTTAGCCTAACACCCTTAAATTCCACTGTTAGGGGGGGTTATTCGGGGGTTTTAAAAATACATGGTGTTCAAATGTTTTTGTTTCATAATTCATGAGGGACTATGTGCAATTTCTAAGAGATATCCAATTGTGTGTTTTTTTTTTACAATTTGGAGCACTATTGCTCCTTAAGTTTTCTGTTTATGTTTGGTAGATAGATAAAGATGATTGATGTAAGACAACGGATTATGATAGAGATGCATTGATTTTTGTGCTTTCTTATTTTCTTTACAAATCTTCTGTGCTTTCCATTACGAAGACGATCCTACATCTCGAAACGAAATCACATAAATTGAATAACATCCTGTAGGCACCCAAATATGGTAGTTGTGATTGAAGCCATTTTTCATAATTGGAGTGTAAAAATACTTATAGCAAAGAGTGTTCTAAATGGGTGCCATCAGATACAATAAAAAGTTAAAAAACAGAGTATTCTATTCTACTCCTTCCATAAAAAAAACTAGCTGCATTTGAAGAATTGTGGATCCACCATAAGGTGGCTGGATTTTGACCAGGTTTTCTTGGACAGAGGGTGTAAATGATTTAAGCTATAAGAATATATGTAAACTTTGTAGCTAAAACCCTAAAAAAATTACTCCCTCCATACAAAATTACCTGTTTGGATTAGAAAACTAAAATTATCTTTCTAATCTAGATAGGTAGTTGAATGGAAAGAGTATCTGCTAAGAAATACAATCAAAACTTATTGAACGGCTAAGATGTCTAGGTATTGGGTAAAAATCAGCCTTGGACAACAATCTTTAAGAGCCTATGCTTGGGTCCGAAAGTAGTAGAAAAGGATGAGAGTGGCATACAGTATTGATCCACAGTAGTGGATTGTGGATCAATACCACAGAATTGGTCCGACTATTTTTTTTTTTTTGACAACAGGTCCGACTATTAGTAGCAGTAGGAGGGAAGTACCCACAAAATTATTAGTATAAAAAATGTCAAAAAAATTAAAGAAAATTCTACAGAATTGGTCCGACTATGACATGTGGGCCGCACTCTGATAACTACGTGATTACATCGCTATGGTTTAACTATTCGTCGCATATTCTTTTGTATAAAAAAGAAGTGACAAGTGAAAAGCATTGACAAACTCCAATTAAGGCTCATAATTTAAAATTGGGTAAATAAGAAACACACCACTCCTACGCTACTGATTCACGCGCATTTGGCCTTAAGCCTCTACATTAATCAATGAAAAAAGTTCAGCAATTCTGAATTCCCAGGGACTTTACATAAATAAGTAAAAACTCGGGGGTGTTTCTCCAAAAGCAGCCATAATTAATAGGTTCACACTTCACACCACTCCCGGTATAGGCTTACACTATCATCGTATCATATTCCTTAAAAAAATTAAAAAAACATAAAAAAAAACGAAAAGGATAAGGCTCGGCCCTAATAAAAGCCTTTTTTATTCCCCAAAAAGGACAAAACGGGAAATCCACTAATCCCGTACATATTTCCATGTTCATGCATCATTACCACCCCCCCCCCCCCCGCGCGAGTCGAGTGTCACTGCTGCGCCTTCCCATTCCCCGAACTTTCCGCCCTCAATCTCAGGTTCAGATCTTCCATTTCCCCAAATTCCATCTACTTGACTCTTCTTTCTTCAATCTACAATCTTCCTTTTTTCCTCTTATCCTTGTTCTTTTTATATGCCATTCCAAGATGACATTTATTTCTTGATGGTTTTACTAAAAATTTGTTATGATGATGATTCTTGAAGTGGATTCTTTATTCTGTGAAGTATTTGGGGTTTTGTAGTTGTTTTCAGTAGTTTTTCTGAATGTTGGATGACTGGAATCGGGTAGATTACTATGATTGTAGTGAGTTTACTTTCCTGTTGTGGATATGTCGATGAAGAGTATATTGAGTGAGTGTGTGATGTTGTGGTTACCATGAAGGATTCGAATGAGTTCTTTTTATTGGATTATTTCAGTGTGATTGTGTGATACATCCTAAATTTTTGGAGTATCTCATACTCCCTCCGCCCGGAATGAGTAGTAGCATTTGGTTAATGCTACTACTAATTCCAATGCTCCCTCCTTCCTGTTTTAGATGCTACATCTGCAAAAAAATTGATTTTTATTGGATGGTGGAAACCCCAGCTAACGGGGGTCAGAAAAGGTAAAAAATCCACTTAAAATTGACTAAATGAAGTATCTGAAAAAGGACTGTCCTTTTCAGCAAATGCAGCATCTAAAGGGAATTTTATTTTAGAGATATCAGTATGAATTTGCAACTTTTATTTCTTCCAATCTAAGTTATAGGTAAAATTACACATTGTTATCTCTGTACTTTGTGCATGTGCAAGGGATTTTTTATATCAGACCGTACGCTAGCTCCTTCTAGGGTCCACATATGGTCGATGCGATCCTTTTGATGCAAGTCATATATGTCCCAAAATTTTGACTCTCGCATTCAGATGCTACACTAATCACGTTTTTTAGTAGATGAATGGTTTTTCGACAAATGTTATCTGTCAGGCTGTTTGATAACTAGAAATGCTCTAGTTTGTTAAAATCATCCTAGCGGTTAGTTCTTTTGCTCTATGGTTATGGAAAAGTGTGAATTCCAAAGGAAACTAGTCATGGAAATCTTGCATGTTCTATGAAGGGAAAATAATTTTATATAGACATGTGAAAGATTAAAAATCAGATAGTGCTTAAGCTATCTTTATTCTATATAAGCCTCTTCTTATGCCATGTTTAATGAGGCTAGCATCTGTGAAAGATAATAATTATTCCCGGTAAATATTCCTGCACAGGAAAAATGTACAGTGCAGCTCAATCAATTCGTTCACATGCTCGCATCCTCAAAGGTGTAGTTCTGCAACATGTCCGACTGGCTGATCCAATTTCTAGACCTGCTATATTTTCGCGTAGTGCACCCTTTACCTCTGCTTCTTTGGAGGAGAATGGCTTTGAGAGCACTACAATCTCCGACATACTGAAAGGAAAGGGCAAAAGTGCTGATGGATCTTGGCTTTGGTGCACCACAGAAGACACTGTTTATGATGCTGTCAAGTCGGTATGTATTATTTTAACTTATTTCTTGGATCATGTCTTATTGTTTATAAATCCTGAAAGATTATCACCTTTCTGTAGCTTTTCCAGAGTCTGTAGCTTTTTGTAGGATTTTTTTGAAACAAACTCTTTAGCTTTTGCAATCTCTTAATCCACTGGTTGTTTTTTGTCTTCAGAACTACACTGAGCTAAAGCTTGATGACATTTTTTTTTGTTCTTAAATTGTTGTTGGTTGCTTTCTTTATGAAGATTCAGTTTCGACCTTAATATCCATCACCTGCTTGTGGAAGAAATTTGGCTGGCAGCCCAACTTTATGGTTCAGAACTACACTGAGCTAAAGCTTGACGACATTTTTTTTGTTCTTAAATTGCTGTTGGTTGCTTTCTTTATGAAGATAGCCAAACTTTATGGTTCTTTTCAATTACTTTTTTGAGTCAGTGGGCCGATCATATCAATTAATGCAAAAATTGGTCAGTTAATGGCTGAAGAGTATGTTAATTGCTGGGAACCAGCTCAAAGATGGAGACAAGCTGCATCATGTCATTGCACGTGGTCACATGGGTCCGCATTTTAAGTTGGGATGATATTTTGGTGTTTCCAACCTCAGATTCCTTAATAGCCACTTGAGAGCATATCTTCGTTTACTGATGCTTTCATGTTGATTTGGACTCACGGTAATTTGCTGTTATGGGGTGAGTGATATTCAAGTAAGGCCAATTAAATCGGTGAGTGACATATATAAATTCATGTGAAGTAATGGATAAGTACATTCTAATCATTTAATTTTCTCTTGAGATGAATAAACATTTAAAAATACGCCTCTCGTCCAAATGCAAACAACTGCATTAAATAAATTGTTGACTGCATCAAACAGCATGAACTAGATTTGAATCCTACAAATTATGACTTGACAAAGATATTGGATTGAAAATTTGATCTTCTATTCAACTAATGAATATATGTAAAAAACTTTACTGTATATACCACCATTGCACAGTGGAACACTTGCATTTTTTGTGATGGGAATTGGATGAGGATTATATGGATTGGAGTCAAACAAGTATTTTCTCATGATTCCTACTTAATGCATGAGTGCTAGTAATTTTCCCGTTAAATTTTGTGTGTAAATGAAATCCTTAAACGTCTGTTTGAACAAAGGAGAAATTTTTTTTAATATCAGGACAAAAAACAAGTGATGTAACAAAGTTGTAGGTATTTATATGTATTCAAAATATATGGTTTGATATAGAAGAAGGTAAATGTTGTAGCTTCTTTTGTGTGTATCCAAATTATTAGAGTACTTACTGGTGCATATGCTTGTCTCAGATGACTCAGCATAATGTTGGAGCTTTGGTGGTGGTAAAACCTGGCGAACAAAAATCGATTGCTGGAATTATCACTGAAAGAGGTAAGTTGAGTGCAATTAACGTTTAATAAAGTAAAAAATGGGGAAACATTTAGCTTGCAGAGTCTTTAGATGTGTACTTCTTAGGTGACATTAAATGTCTTAGTGCTTGGCATTCACTCTGTTAAGTGACTATGAAGCACTTTCGATCTGCTTAAGCTCTGAAATCTAGCTTCATTCTGTTCTACCTCGCAACCCATTCCGGCCTGATTTCTCATTTTCTTTGGTACCTACCAGTTTGATTTTGCTCTATAGTCAACAGAGAGTAGTTTTTAAATTGACTGATTATTATCATCAAACCTAGTGATCTTGGGGCTATGCCAGTACCTGTATTCTGATTGAATGGTCATATGCCCAGAGTATGCCCATTAACAGTCGTGTATCCCATTTGAATAGAAAACAGTGTGGAAATTTTTTGAAGGTCGATGGACATGTCATTTCTGAGTTGAGACCTAAGACACACTGTTGATGATGGGCATATGACCAGAGTTGTTGCCACTCTGGTCATACGACCATAAATCTGAACTCTCATATGTGATGCTAAGAAAATGATTCAGCTTCTTTCACTTATTACCTAGTTGTGTTACTTTCATGAGTTGAGACCTAAGACACACTCTTGATGATGGGCATATGACCAGAGTTGTTGCTACTCTGGTCATACGACCATAAATCTGAACTCTCATATGTGATGCTAAGAAAATGATTCAGCTTCTTTCACTTATTACCTAGTAGTGTCACGCCCTAGGATCTCACACCTTGATCGAAGTGCAGAAGCCTTCAATAATATTAACATCTTGAGGCCGAGACCCCAGTCGAAAACACCACCAATTACCTCATCTCAAAAGGTTGTGTAATTGGTCATCCCAAAATTCAGTGTATACAGTATTCAAACATCATTAACAATTATGAAATGAACCTACTGAGTCTTTATTATAGCAAATAAAACTTAACGAAGTCAATAAAACATAATCCAAATCAATGACACACATCGGCCAATAATATCATAAGTATCAAATCAAACAACTGAATAAGAATAAAGAAATCTCTAATCTCTTCTTGGCGTCATCAACACCTTCTTGCTACTGCAACCGTCCTGTCTCAGTTATCTTTAGTGTCTGCATAAGAGGATGCATGAGTATTTCATAGAAACACTCAGTAGGATATAAAAATCCATTGAAGTAGGTCAAACAATATGAAGAGATATATAACAAATGAATAAGCTGATAATCAAGACATCTGGACTGAATCCTAAGGTCATTTTACCTGATAGAAAAGATCAGTCAACAACGGATCTCAACTCGCAAGTATAGGGAAAGAATAGTAAATAATCAGACTCCAAACATCACATGTGTAAAGAGAAAATAACAATCATAATTTCTCAAGGTATCTGAAGTGTAAAGAGATTCAATTTTTGCTCACTGAATACCAACCATGTGGCTACTTACCAGAACCACCCTAGACCTTTCGTAATATCATACAGTCTAAGCGTACGTATGTGTCTCCCTTCGGGCAATAAGGAAACCATGTTCTATAAATATCGGAGATCACCATGATTTAGCAATGGCTTGTGAACATACTATGATTCCACCACGGAGAGATCCTTGTAAGGTCTCTAGTGGAGAAATAGGTCAATGTCAAACTCGACAATGATTTAATTAACAAGAGAAGGTCTCAACTTTCTGAGAATCAAAGTAACTTTTACCACTAGTGACTCACTCATGGAGTATGAATAGAACATTAAAGTCTCTTAATAAACTATGACTCGCTTCAGGAGTAGCAAGGTGATTCACATATCTCGAATAACAACAGACCCACCATAGGAGTATAGAATGACTATCCAATACCTTTTACACATACTTTCATGTATAGTACTAGATAGGAACATTCCAGAAAACAATTGGCTTATAATATATATATATATATATATACAAGTCAAGAATTGAGAATAGGTCTTTGATGATTTGACTTCCAAGTGGAACTTCAAACCGACACAAACGTTTATCTGAAAACAGAAATCTTGGTTCACTCGATCACTTATGATTACCCCATATTATTAATCTTTTCACTTAACCAACCTTACTGTGATACTCTATATTCAATAGTGTAATGACTAATACTGGCACTTTAACTTATTTCATACAATATCACATAGTATTACTTAAGTATTAGTGTTTTCACTCTGATTACAACACAGTCTCCTACATAACAGCCCCCTTTCGACTGCTCCCGTACTCTGTACATTAAGACTCATAGCCTGAAATTTTTTTTTTCTGATAATAGCCTTATGAGTCTAGTTTCTAACCCCACTGATTTTATATTTTTTTGATTTTTTTTTAATTAGTTATGAATTAATTACTACCGACTGTCGACACAGAAACAGTTTTGTCCGAGATGATAAATCATAATCATACTTGAGTATTTCGTATAACCAAACCTTATTAGTGGTAATAAAGTTTTACAGCCTTAGTTACTCCCCTCCTAGGTTCATTACAGATCCTAGAGTATTATGGAATTACATAAAAATACTATTTTTATCGTATTTCTTATCATACAAAACATTCTTAAGTACTAACCCTTTGGAATAAAGACAATTAAATCAAAACAACAATTGTGACTATTTGAACCAATGAAATCAAAGGACTAACAGACAAAGATTAGAACTTTTGGCATCAACAAGATCAATAGACATCAAGCATGGATAGTATTCTCATCTAAGGACATAGCATGAACGTATTGAAAAACATACTTAACAATATAAATGATACCATGAATCATCAAATTCTAATTGATCAAAGCAATATAGGCAACCATAAAACTGATTGACAATACTTATATATCATAATGAGAAAGAGAATAGAAGGAAAAAACTATCCTACTCTTTGTTCCTCAAAAGTCTCGCCTTTTATGTGTCGTTCGCCTCTTTCGCTTTGCAACAATGCCTCCGCTCCTTGCTTTAGATGAAAACTCAAGTCAAGAAGAGGCTTGAGAGAAGGGTGAACATAGGAAGGAGAAGAGAAAAGCACAAGACGTTATAAAGCTAGGGTTTTGGCATGAATAGCACAAAACAACCTCTCATGTGTTTATATAGAGTTTAGGATTTCTCCTCTTATAGAAATCCTTCCTTATCATGGTCTCTTCCTCCAATAGGAATTCTCCAAAATCTTTAGATAGACGTCCTCTTCAAGTTTGGTTTTGATTTGGTATCCTTTTCCCATCAAAATCGTAACAAAACGCAACTTCCGTTTTAGAGTCTATACAGTGCGATTGATCGCTGCGCCAGGCGATCGATCACTGCTTTCCTTAAGCACGATCACAGTACTTACGATCGATTGTTCTGGCAGCAATAGATCGTAGCACTCGCTACACGAAATTACGGTACTTACGATCGATCGTCACCGACGGTGATCGATCGCAGCACAAAAACTGCAACTCATAGTAAAAACAAACGATTGTCACCAGAGGTGGTCGATCGTGTCTGCCTTACTCTCGGTTCTAAAACTGGCCCGATTGATCGCGTATCTTCGGGCGATCGATCACGTTCGAAAATTCAATCGATCACACCTTTTTACTCTGAGCTCCAAATTGCGCATATTCGGTGGCGTTGGAAAGCTCTCTTCGCGTACTTTAACATTAGATTGCGAATCATAGCAAAAACAATCTTAAACAAGCATCAAAACTTCTATAGTAGCTATAGAAAACATACCGATTTTTCAGGTGTTACAAGTAGTCTTTAAATTTACTTGTGGTTTTTAAATTGGCAGATGAGAAGTATGGGTTGCATGCATTAGATGGCAAAAATGTCTACAAAAAACATAATAGGTATACTAGTAATATGATGAACTTGTTTTGTTCTGATGAGTGATCCTTTGTACATATTTTGAAGTTCTAGGTTAGTTTTCTGTAATAAAGTATAAGCAGGTGATGCATCCATTAGAATCAAGGATAAGCTCAGTAAATATACTGTGCTTGGACATTCTTGTACCGGTAACCATTTCTGTCATTTCACAAATGTCAGGATGCTCCATGTCAATCTCATTGTTACAGACATTTGAAAATCAGCTAAAATATATCTATGTTCCATCCATTGCTTTTTTTGCTAGTAGCTTCGTTGGTTTATGTTCTTCAATCAACTATGAGTCCATAGGGCTCTGTTGCGAAGTTGATCGCAGGGGATCGAGTTATTAAATATAATAGACAAGTTTTGGTTATTGTTGAGAAAACCGTTGATAATTGATCCAAGAATTTCTTTTATAAGAGCATTATTGATTTCTTTTTCATGATCGACTCAAGTGCTAGGTAAAAGAGTTCAAAGCGCGGAGAATGACGCCTTGTTGTCAAAACCAATGGAAATGGTTATGTTTTGTCAAAATTAAATTGTTAAAATGTGTGATTGCAAAAGGGAAAATAGAGAGAATGCTTCTTTAGCGGTATGCCACAAATATTTATCTTCTAAATTCACCTTAATGCCAAGTTTGTACTTCATGGAACCAAGTTGTCAAGAGCTTTATAAAAGTTGTGAAAAAATTATAACCTCACTAGTAACAAATATAATGGATAGCACAGGAAGCACATGGAATGTATAATTATGATGTATTAATATGCTCTAGAAGAATGGTGGGTAATAAATAACAAAGTTTTTGAAAATTAAGGACTAAGACAGAGTGCATGGAATTTAATTTTAAAGAAGGTAGAATTTTAGTTGAAATAGATAGGCAAGAAGTGTGAAGGTGTGATCAATTCTGTTATTTAGGATCCATTATTCATAAAGAAGGGGATATTAATAGTGATGTAGTGCATAGGATAAATGCGGGGTGGGTAAAGTGGAGGGCTGCCTCGGGAGTGTTGTGTGATAGGCGTGTTCCAAAAAGGTTTAAAAACAAGTTCTATAGGACAACCATTAGGCCTGCAATACTCTATGGAGCGGAGTGTTGGGCACCAAAGAGAAGTAGATAAGTTTAATATAGTCGAAATAAGAATGTTAAGGTGGTTGATTGGGATAACTAGGAGAGATAAGATTAGAAAGGAATATATTCGTGAGAGTTTAGGGGTAGTTCATTTAGGGGAGAAGTTGAGGGAATGTACGTTGTGTTGGTATGGGCATATGCAAAGAAGATTAATAGATGCCCCTGTGAGAAGATTAGAAGTAATGCATGTAAAAAATGCTAAAAGAGGGAGAGGGAGACCTAAGAGAACTTGGATGGAGTTAATAAAAAATAATTTGACTTTACTATCTCTTACCAAAGAAGTAGCCCAAAACAAGCTTAAATGAAGGAGTAAGATCCATGTCGCCGACCCCAAATAGTTGGAAAAATGTGCTACTTGATTATGATTATAATTATGTTTATGATAAGGATAATTGAAGTTTTAATTGCTTACAAATTTCAGTAGCCAAAGGAGTGACTAATTGATGCCCCATGTACAATGGATAGGGGTGGTGCTATTAGCCAGGTTTGCTTTAGGGCAATAGACGAATGGGTTCTGACATGTCAAGTTTTTTATCTATATCCAGATTATCTGAGGAAGATCATTGTTCAAGGAAGATCATCAAAGATTACTAAAGTGGGTGACATAATGACGGAAGAGGTAGTTTTTTTCACATATGATGTTCTCTAAAAGTTGCTTTCCTGCATGAATTGAGCTGATTATCAGTTGTACCAAACTTCTTATCAACTTGACAGAACAAGCTCATCACGGTGACTTCAGACACCAAGGTTCTAAGGGCGATGCAGTTGATGACAGGTACCTGCTGTCCTGATATATTGCACTTAACATGTGGATATATTTACTAAGAAAGGAATTTTTTATCCCAGATAATCGCATTAGGCACATTCCAGTAATTGATGACAAGGACATGATTGGCATGGTTTCCATTGGAGATGTAGTTCGTGCAGTGGTGAGTGAGTACCGGGTGGAGCTGAACCGCCTTAATGAATATATACAAGGGGGTTACTAGTTTTTCTTGAGGAGAGGGCTGTTGGCAATAGTCAGTGATGTTACCCACGACTTAGGGAAGGCATGTGTTCTGACTGTAATATGGGGAGATGACCATGAACAATGTGTACATAGTGCGAGTACTGTCTTGCTCTCATGTTACTTAATGCTGCAGAACCACGTTTTAGCTCAACGAATAAGATGTGATGTTAACAATACAAATACGAGATAAGCTGCCTGAGGGCAGAGTTGCGGAAACACAACATCTTTGCATCGTGACAGTATTTGGGGTTGGATTCCAGAAAGTAATACTACCTCGATCCCACATTAATAGTTCAATTTGTTTTTTTCAAACTGAACATTTATTTTGGAAAAACAAATGGGACTACTAATATGGGATAGAGGAAGTAATATTCTTTGCTAAGGATTTTTGGGGCATTAATTATTGAAAATGGAAAACCCATTTCCTTGTGAGATGAGCGGACGTCATGCCTAAATAGAAATGGATTCACACTCATTTGTGCCAGTTAGTGGCTGTTGTTTGTTTCTCGTGGAAATGGAGTTCAATCTACTCAGTCCCATATTATTAGCTCCATGGAAAAAAGTTTATCCATATTTGTAGCTCCAGACTACCTCCTTCTCCCTCAAAGCCTCCTCTACTGCTTCCCCTAAACTAGAACTTACCATTCAATAAATTTTATTCCTTTTTTCCTGATTTTAAGAATACATTTGGTCTCCCAAAATGAATTTAAAAACCAAATGTACCTATTAAAGTCGAAAGAGGGAGAACTGTTTTTCTAAATGGAGCTACTTATATGGGACGAAGGGAGTGTCTTAAGACACACAAATCCCAACAGTATTGACATGAAAATTAAATCTTGAAACCTCAAATGAGAAGAAAACACAAATCATCTAACCTATAATCATTGTGTGTAGAGCCCGTAGAGGGTTGTGTGTAGTCATTGCCTTCGGTGTGATCATCATTGTACCCAATGTTGTGATTAAGCGAGGATGGTAAGTAGGGTGCATTTGGGTACTGAAAATAAGAAAATTTTCAAGTTGAAAGGGGGTGAAAATGCTAAAAAATTATTTCGATACTGATTGAGCTGATAGGAGCCATTGATAGATAAAGGTGAAAATTTTTACCTATCAGAGTTGAGTGCGTTGGGTGATTTTCACTCCTGACGGTGATAACTGATTAAAATAAGCAAATCACCCTGAGGAGAAAAAAGTCAGGAATCAGGCTGACGAAAAAAAATTGAAAATATGATTAATTTCAAGTTTTCACCGATCAAGAAAAATCACCTTGATTATTTTCAAGTTGACATTTTTTTTTCACGTTTCAATATCAGTATCCAAATGCACCCGATAGTTTGAGCGTTTTAAATCATGCTCTTCCTACATAATCTCAATTTAGTCCTCAAAGCCCAACTAACCTCAACCGAATGGCGTCCACAATGTGGAGGTGGGAAAAAGGAGGGGAAGTGCCAAAAGGGGGCAGCTTTGCTGCTGTCCTGCGCGAAGGTGACAAGGCAGGGGCAGAGGGAGAAAGACATGGAGATTAGATGAGGGGTTAGTCTTTTTATCCTTATCACCATGAGCGTCAAATGGGTCGTGAGCTTCTTATTTTCTTACATAAGGGCCCGTTTGGTTGGCCCAAAGAAGCTGGATTCTTTTTAGAATCCAGCTTCTTTGGGGAAATCTCCTCAGGAGGAGATTTCCCCAAAGAAGTCACATGAGCTTCTTGCAATGGCAGTTGATGTAATTTCTGAAAACTGACAATGGTACTTTCAAAAAAAAAAAAACAGAAACAGAGCCATCATGATTTAAAACAGCCCCTGTCAGTTTTTGAAAATTACACCACATGCCATCATTACTTAAATTCCAAACCAAACACCAATTCTACTTTATTTTGAAAATCCAACTTCACTGCTTCTAAAAGTCATAACCAAACGGACTCACACAAAAGTGTTCAAGGGTTCACAAGAGTGTCTCACACAAAAAGGGTATCGGCTCAACATTTTGAGCCCACGGAAGCCAAACACACCACACACAGCTATGCCCAAGACGGAGTCGAACCCATAGATAAATTACGCAGGTCTTACAATGTTTATTTTCTCGATATGAACCCTACAAGTGTATAATGTACTTAAATATGATTACTGTGAGCGTCTAACAAATAAGTGTGGGTTCACTGAGGACTTCGATTGATGTGGTGGTGGTACTACCACCCCCCTAAACATTGGACCCTGTGGCCCCATCCGACTCAACTTGAATCAGTCACGAGGTGGGGTCATATGGGCCAAGCCCATACCATACCCAATACAGAGAAGGTCAATTTGAGAGACGGTAACCGGGAAGCACACTCTATCAATTACAAAAAGAAAACGATATTTGTACATCAATTTACCCACTCATTACCATGCACATCAGCTGTGTATGGAAATATGTAAAAAATCTGATATAGGATTATCACTCCCCGTTACAAAAGATGGTAAGCTGCGGATGCAAAATTTTCCCGGGTACACATCAAAGGGAATTATAACATTGACACGGTAGGAAAAATCTAAAATCAAGCAAGAAGCGAGAGAGAGCAATGAAACCTCAATTCTCAAAGAGCCCCCGAGTCGAAGGACATGCACGTGTAGTCAATTGTCGCCTCAAATCTTGATTATGGTCTCTATTCTATTTCTATCTCCAGGAAGCAGTTTCAGGTCAGGACTCCACTGATGGGCTGAGTTAGTCCACTGGAACACCTCCCAAAAACATCCAAAAAACAAAACTCAAACAAGTTTCAGTCCCGTAATCCACAAGATGAAGTCACCCACCCGGAATTTGACTAATCCCATTTATGTTCTACCAGCATAACAGAGGCCAATCCATTCACTCCACCCTCCTCCCTCTTCTTCTTCTTCTTCTTGAACTGTCTCGACGAATTAGATATGGGTCTCCACTCCATTTGGTTGTCGTCTAATGCTGCTACGTCCGTGCCCCTCATGCTGGCCTCTTTCCCATCTAGTACGATTGTGGGTGGCCGCCGCCGCAAGCGCAGTGGGCGTCTCTCGCCCAGAGCTGCTGTGGTGGAAGCCAGACCGCCGCCAAAGCCAGGCGGGGCGGGAGCAGAGCAGGGTCCTCCGGCTTATGGGGTACAGGCCTATCAAGGGTTGGTGGCGGCCAGGGCTCGCGCGGACGATATTCAGGCGGAGGCCAGGGCCATGAGCCGCGCCGCCAATGCCTCCGTCTACAGCCCCCAGATGCTCGCCCTCCGATACGGATCCCGCCCCGCCAAGGTACCCTTCCAGTTCGGAATTTGCCCATTTTTCAGTTCTTGTTGAAGTCTCTGAAATTGTCGAATTGGTTTTCAGGCGGCCAGAAGAGCCATGGAGATATTGGTGGCTTTGGGGAGCTTTGCACTGAAGCTCTACGTGGACCAGAGGAATGGGGTGATAGACCAGAACAAGCGCCTGCGAGCCGCCGAGCTGAGGAGGGTCTTCACCAGGCTGGGTCCGACATTCGTCAAGCTTGGGCAGGGCTTGTCCACTCGGCCTGACATATGCCCGCCGGAATACCTTGAGGAGCTTTCCCAACTCCAGGTTTCTTCTTCTTCTTCTTCTTCTTCTTCTTGTGGTTGCTTTAGTTGCTTAGCTTATCTTGTGATTGACTATCCTAATTGTGTATTTGTGACTCATTAATTATGCTCATAGAAGGCATGAAAATAATAATTTAGGACATAAAACAATTAGTTGACATCATTTCCTTCATAAATTATCGACTTATGAGGTATCCTCAATGAAGCATGGAGTCTTCCCTTAATTACTTTTGTTTGCGAATAAGTCAAGTCTTGTGTTTACTTTTGTTTGCGAAAGAACGTTTGATTATGTCAGCTCACACACAACTGCTGTAACTTCATCTGTTTAGGTACTCCTACTTTTTTTTATTTGTTCTTTTTCTTCAACAATAGTGCCTAAATGTGTAGTTCAATTAATGGGGTTTAGTGACGCTGGATGCTCTATAATGTTTGGAAAGATTCCTTAGATGAATGTGCAAAAATCTTATGACGAATGCCTTTTGGTGATAAAGCTATGAAATTTATCCCTTAAACCGATGCAATAATGAAATTTAGATGATAATGTTAATTTGGCAGCTTGTTGCATATGAAGACAAACAAATTAAGAATCATTTATTTGAAAGAAATTGCATAATCTTTAAAAAATATTCACGTCCTTTTTCCTCTGTGAAAATGGCATTTACTTCATATTGGAAGAAATGATAGCCACAAAAGTTGTGTGATTCACCCTTTTGCAAGCTTGGGGTACACTGGTCATCATTTATCTCCTTGTGAGTGCTTGTTTCAGTTATTATGTTTGCACTAGCTCCATGTTATGGTTAGTTTCATTTCTTTTCAAAGGCTATTGAAGACAATTTATTCTTCTTTTACTGCTGTTAGAGAGATCGAGATTGGCCCACTTCCTGGGGGAAAGTACTTTTGAAAGTTACGCTTTATAAATCCTACTAGTTCTAAATGCCGTTCATTGGTTCTTGCTGAGCAGGATGCACTTCCTACTTTTCCAGATACCGAGGCATTTTCATGCATTGAGAGAGAGTTGGGGCAGCCCCTTGAGTCCATTTTCTCATCCATCTCTCCATCCCCAATTGCAGCAGCTAGTCTAGGTCAAGTCTACAAAGCTCGACTTAAGTATTCTGGGCAACTTGTCGCTGTCAAAGTGCAAAGGCCGGCGATAGAAGAAGCCATAAGTCTGGACTTTTACCTTATAAGAGGTCTAGGGATTCTCATAAATAAATATGTGGACATCATTACTAGTGATGTTGTTGCTCTTATTGATGAGTTTGCACGAAGAGTTTACCAAGAACTCAATTATGTACAGGTATATATCTCCTCAAAATTGCACATTTCTCCTCCTTATTGGCGGTTTATTATTAATACTTGTGACATTTGAAGCTTAGAAACCAATGCACTGGTGCACATTTGTTTGGAGGCAGCTCTATTGCATTCCTTGTAGAGCGCACATTTTTTTTATTTGGTCTTAATTGCCACAGATGTATGCAGGAGGGGCAAAATGCACGCAGGTTCAAAAAGTTATATGCTGACAAAGAAGATGTTCTTGTCCCTGATATTTTCTGGGATTATACCAGTGGAAAAGTACTGACCATGGACTGGGTGGAAGGTGTCAAACTAAATGAACAAGAAGCCATTGAGAGACAAGGATTGAAGCTCTTAGATTTGGTAAATACAGGAATTCAGTGCAGCCTTAGGCAACTACTGGAATATGGGTATTTTCATGCGGATCCTCACCCTGGCAATCTTTTAGCAACACCTGAGGGAAAACTTGCATTCCTTGATTTTGGAATGATGAGTGAGACGCCGGAGGAAGCAAGATATGCAATTATAGGTCACGTTGTTCATATGGTTAACCGGGACTATGAAGCTATGGCTCGTGATTATTATGCGTTGGATTTTTTATCACCTGATGTAGATGTTTCTCCAATTGTTCCAGCACTAAGAAACTTCTTTGATGATGCGCTCAATTATACTGTAAGCGAGCTAAACTTCAAAACTATTGTGGATGGCTTGGGTGCTGTTTTATATGAATATCCATTTACTGGTAAGTCTTTGCGTTCTAGACACTAATATTATTTTATTATCTTACAATTCTGGTGGTTGTAAAAGTGAGTTAGTTGGCAAAAAGAAGGGACCGGCCAGTATAGACGACAAATTTGAGTGAATTAGATGTAAAATTTGTATTCCTCTTTTATTGGGCCATTTGGCATTCATATATCTAAGTGTGAATTTATTTGTTCAAGTGGCTTGCAGTTCCAGCATATTATGCCTTGATATTAAGGTCTCTTACCGTGCTGGAAGGTCTTGCTCTTTATGCTGATCCAAACTTCAAAGTTCTTGCGGCATCGTATCCATATTTTGCTAAAAGGCTTTTGACTGATTCAAATCCCTATCTTAGAGATGCTCTCATAGAGCTTTTATTCAAGGATGGGAAATTCAGGCAAGTTTATTATCTTCTAAGACTAAAATTTATGTCCTGATGGTGGTGTCATCTAAAAATCCGATTTTCTACACGTTCAGGTGGAATAGGCTTGAAAACTTACTTGTACAGGGAAGCAAAGACAGGGATTTTACTACGAAAGAAGCCTTACAACCTGTTCTAAAACTACTGCTTTGCCCAGACGGCCAAGAACTAAGGGATTTAGTTGTAAAAGAGGCTGTCCGTGTCACTGAAGCTATTGTGTTGAGTACAGTAATTGACTCCGTCAATGCCATTCCTGAACCTCTCAGAGTTCTAGCTTTTAATGGAAACGCCAGCAGCCCTTTAGTGATGAATGGAAGTGAACAAGAAAGTATGTTGCAACTTCGGGACCAAGTCATTCGGATATGGAGGCTTTTGCGATCCTCGGAGAATTTTGATCCATCCATTTTGCTACCTATTGTGCAGGTAAGACATACTGAAAGGCCATAAAAAACCTGTAGTTTATGCTTTTTTCGTATTTTAATTTTTAATCCATGGAAACATAGAAGCTGTTTTCACATAAGCATTGCCTGGCCAACAAATCCCTTCATAATGATGACAGTTAATTTTTAAACTTTCAAGATAACGCTAGCTTAGATGTAGCTAGTAACATGAATTAACAACATTCAATGGAAAGCATATCTTCATGTTTGAAGGTAAAGAACCAAAGATTAATAATTAGGGTACTGGGTTGGTGACAATGATGACCATGATAATATTTAAAATTTGGTTTCTGACATAGTGTGTACGGGAAGTGGAAACAATAAGTGAAAAAGAAAGGAGGAAAATAAAGAGGAGTGGAGAAGGGAGGTGATATTAGTTTGGGGAGTCCAATTTAGACCCCTTATGCTGTTATATTGCTTGTATACAGCAAATGGGAAAGGTCTATGTTTGTACTCCAGCAGTTTTCTGTCTAATAATGGAATAGCAAAACAAACTAGATTAGGACCGCAATGCATAAATACGAAAGAGAGGGAGGGGGGATTCAAACTTTTCTCACCATTTAAGAAATATATGTCCGGAAAAAACATATTTTTTCTCTGCATAAAGAGGGAAAAAGGAGAAACTATGTTCGGACCAATGTGATTCAAGTAGACTAGCATTCAAATAGGCTAGTGACTGGAAAATCATGTCTTTACTCAGGTCCTTCAAGAGCCCGCTGGTCGCAACATTGGTGGGCGTGTTGTTGGGGGAATTACACAGCGCTTTGCTGCACGCATGCTGCAGCAGGTTCTTCGACCACCAAATACAGTTCCGACATTGTAATGGACGGTGTTCTCCAAAGGCAAGGGATGAAATGTTAACTTTATAGGAAATTCTTTTCTTTCTCGATCTCATGGTCACCAAATTATTTAGCACTCAAAGAGGACAGTGTCATAATTCCAAGGACACAAAAAATGTCCTATATGCGGCACTTTGGCCCTGTATTTCATGTGTACATACAAGTCAAGAAAACTATCATTATTTTCTCCTACACTGTGTTCAGCTAAAAGCTGATTAAGGGGCAACGAATTATTCTTAGTACATTGTAGTCTTTTTACATGTGAACAAAGACACTATTCTGAAGCTCCCATAAAGCCATGCTCCCATGTAAAAGCAGACTGGTTTTCATTGTTACCAACTTTGTGATGAAAGATAATTATATTAATATTTTATGTGCAACCATCATGTCATGAAGCCAATCCACATATTTGGAAAGGTGTACGATGAATATGATGACGTTGAATCTTCTTATCATTGTCCCCTCTTCGGAA
The DNA here is from genome assembly GCA_039654745.1 of Houttuynia cordata. Taxonomy (NCBI): domain Eukaryota; kingdom Viridiplantae; phylum Streptophyta; class Magnoliopsida; order Piperales; family Saururaceae; genus Houttuynia; species Houttuynia cordata. The sequence goes on along the minus strand of CM077503.1, from coordinate 41,316,713 downwards.
GGTTGTGTCAGGAAGGGCATCCGGCGTAAAAACTTGTCACTATGTTTCTTTGTATGAATTTTGTACCATTTTTATTCCGATAAGAGTCAAATGCGGTATATAATCCATGCCGTTGACACCATATAGCTGGGATAAGGCGTATGATGATGATGATGACCCTCGGTGCTATGAAGGATTTCTGTGACAATTCAGAAGAAATCATCATCATCGTCATGAACACCTTATTCCATTTATGGACTGCTATAGACTATTTTGACATCCCAAGTCCATCCATAGTCTTTTTTCTCACATACTCCTTCAAGCCATATTTGGTCGTCTTTTTTCCTTTAGGAGCCTTTACTTTTTACATTTCCTTTCAGGAGCTATATTTGTTCTCTATGAACATGAGAAAACCATCTGAATCATTATTCCCACACTTCGTTACTAATTGGGCTATTAATACATTTCTCATTATATCGTTTCTTATTTTCCCGCTAATCCATAACATTCTCATTTTCGTACACTTAATATTTGCACCATATAGTACTAGTGTGATTTTCGTCGTATAAGTTTTTCCCCCTATAAATTTCACTAGTTTATAAGGTATACGTTTATGGTGAAGTACCTTTGAGTTGCTCATTATTTCAAACCTCTGCCTGTAATCCTATGAGCTGTTTTTTTTTGGTAATTCTATGAGCTGCACAACTCATCCTATGAGAAAACCGAAAATTATAATGGCTTAGCTATTTTTTCTTTTTCATGTATGTGACCATAAAATTCTTTCAGCTTGTAAAGAATATAATATTTCTTTGTGATAAATACTCCCTATTTATCAAAGACTCCATCCAGGTGTTTTTCTCAATCCCCTTTCGTTCATCATTGCTCTTACTTCAATGACATCATTCCACCTTCCAGCAGCAGCATAGAGGTTAGCTAACAACACATAGTTTCCTGTATTATGAGGTTCTAATCTGAAGAGATGTCTAGCAGCCACTTCTCCCATTTCTACATTCTCATATACAGTGCAAGCACCAAGCAGCGCACCCCACACAGCATGATTGGCTTCAAATGGCATTGCCATGATCAGATCATAAGCTTCACGGAGGCGCCCTGCCCGCCCTAGAAGATCGACAATGCACGCGTAGTGATCAACATGGGGTTGTAATTGATGCTGACTCATGCTGGTGAATAGGTGCAGCCCCTCATCCACCAGTCCGGCATGGCTGCATGCATACAGTGTGGACGTGAAGGTTACTTCATTTGGTTTCATCCCAGACTGAATCATCTGATTAAATAGGAAAACTGCATCCTTCCCACGGCCATGCATTCCGTAGCCAGCTATGATTGCCGTCCAAGAGACGATATCCTTACTTGAAAGCTCATCAAAGAGTAGTCTTGCTGAATCGATACTCCCACTCTCGGAATACATATGTATTAGAGCAGTAGTTATCTCAATGCTGCCACTATAATCTGAGCAGCCACTACTGATAAGGTGGCCATGGATGCTTTTGGCGTGCTGCAGGTCTGCAAACTGGGTATAAGCCGGAAGAATACATATGATGGTTGCTTTGTCATTGGGAATAGCATGTATCAGCATCTCCTTGAAAAGCCTGATGGCTTCTATCGGAAGTCCATTTTGAGTATAGCCTGATAGAAGGGCATTCCATGGAGCTGTTCTTCTTCTTGATGTGTTCACAAGCAAGCGGCGGCCAAGATCAAGACGGCGGCAAGTTGCATACATGGTGATCAGGGCTGTCTCCACAACGACATCCAACTGGAGTCCCCCATGCCTCCTGATAGCTGCTCCATGAATGCACTTCCCATGCTTGAGCGCCGATGGCCAACTTGCGCAGGCAGAAAGCAAAATGACCAGGGTTACCGAATTGGGTACAATCTCGGAAGCATGAAACATGCGCCAGGAAAGGGAAAGTACTTCATTTGTACCACGACTGAGGACGTATCCGCCGAGCATGGCAGTCCATGAGACCACATCCTTCTCTCCCTCCTCGAAAACCTTCCTTGCATCCGCCAAGCTCCCACACTTCGCATACATATCAATCAAAGCATTTCTTACTTTAAGGACACTATCCAGGCCTCTGTCCTTGGCATACCGGTGAACTTGCCGACCACTTTGCAGATCATTCAGACAAGTACACACAGGCAGCAAGCTCACAAGCGTCGCAGAGTCAGGCTCGACCCCCGCGCACATCATTTGATGAAAAACCGACATGCCCATCTTGCTTAAACCATTATGGAAGTAACCGGCAATCATGGTGTTCCAAGACACGACAGTCCGATCGGAGACAGGCATATCGTCGAACAGAGCGACCGCCGTGTCCCACCGGCCACACTTCATATACATCGCCAATAGCGCATTCTGGGTGTAAACATCCGCCGCATATCCGGTAACAATCGCCTGGGCATGTATTTGCACGCCCAGTGGTAGATTCCCGCATGACTTGAGAAGGAAAGGGAAGGTGAAGTTGTCTGGTAGTTGTTCACATGCAAGCATTTCATCGTACAGGGAGACTGCAGCCTGGTGTGACCCACTGCAAACGCTCTCCCGGATCACGGCATTCCACATGAACCCACTTCTCTTCTTGGCCAGGGGAGTACAATAGCTAGCGTGGCTTCGCCAGGCGGCGGACAAGGTGCCATGCTTGGAGCAGGAGGGAAGAGACTGTTTGAGGACAACCCGGATAGAGCCATTCATACACGGCAATACCGCAAGTAGTCAAGGCTGCAATGCACATGGCAGCTCGAATAAGGGCGGGAGAGTTTAGCAGGGTTAGGCATTTTGCACCCCACATTGTTATCTGCCCACCCCAAAAATTTGCTCCTCCTCTTTCCAAATAATAGTGACTTCATTTGAAAATGAGGTAAATTTATTGGCCTATAGGGTTTTTTAAGCCTATGTTTACCACTGCACATGCACGTTCCTCCTGAGTACATATTAGCCTTTAGGATAAATATAGTCAATTTTTTTGTGGATTTGTAAAATCTGAAATACAGTCACTGTTCTTCTGGACAGAGGGAGTATGTTATATTTCTCTTTAACGTGTATGGGGTGGTCTTGATAACAAAGTGGGGTATAAAAGTACTTGACGGTTTAGTGGAGGGAAAGGAAGGATTTGTCCCTAAACCTTAAACCCTAATCGGGCTCCTTAATCCTACTTAGGTAGATGCCAAGCCCAGCATGCGAACGTATGGATGTGTTGTCCAAATGTTGCAGCCGCCAATTTTCGGGACGGTTTTTATAAACTGTATGATTTCACTTTCGGTAAGCCAGCATCGATTTGGATGGATTATGTGCAATAAACTTCATAGGATGGACTGTGGAATGATAAGAGGGAAAATTATTGGCTATGCGCCGCGCAGGGGGAACAGTGTGCTCATCACCAATGGGTGATGGGCACCTCTCCCCTGCTTGTAATGATTGCCCCAAAGGGACCCACAAGCAGGGAGACGTGCTCATCACCCATTGGTGATGAGCACACTGTTACCATGCGAGGCGCGCAGGTAATAACTTCTCTGATAAGAGCCCTATGTTTCTGAATTGATATGTATGGGGAAGATCCTCCCTGTGGATTAAGCAACTAAGAAAACATAAAAATAAACAATTAAGAAAGTGTTGTCCTTCTGGCACCAAAAGAATTAAAAAAGTGCGGAAAAACTTCTATATGTATTAAACAATTAAGAAAGTTTTGTCTATTTGGCACCACAAGAATTAAGAAAGTCGGATGCAGAGCTGTTTAATTTACGTATTATGGTTTGTATAATGAGAAGAAATAGCATAGTTCTACAAAAAAAAGACAAGATAAAATATATTCCTAACATCACCTTTTAACAGCCATAGACCCCTAAATCCCTAAGTCCCAACTTGATCGTTCATGCAATACGTATATCCTTGTTATGGATAGATTTAAGGTTGACCCTACTGGATCCTGTCTGGTGGAAGCAGAGAAATTTGGCTTTGCCATGTGGTGTATCCCTTGGCTCGCGCATAAAAGGACGATGAGGAAGAAAGATGACGGCCACTTCTCCATAGAGCAGTCAAATGGAGTAATATAACGGTCGTGGAAGGCGAACAGGAATTGGAACAGAGTGACAGTGATGGCCATGATTCGGAGAATGAACTTGTCATACCTGGAAGATCAAAGAGCAAAGGGCTGAGCAGCAAGGAGAATGTGCGGCTGAGTGAGAAATATGAGGCTAAATTGTTTGAAGAAATTGTTGGCCATGAAATCAACATCAAGGCTCTATCTAATGCCGTCCAAAAAGGAAAGATTGCGCCTCTGTATCTCTTCCATGGTCCCCGCGGCACAGGCAAGAGTTGCACAGCCAAGATATTTGCCATGGCGTCCAAATGTAAGTCTTCATGGCCCTGTAAGCCTTGCTGGACCTGCAGGGGATGTTCCCGAAGCCTCTACCTCGCTGAGCTCTGCTATGGAGCAACTGCCTCAGGCTTTCAGCGTATCAAGACCCTTCTCAACACAACTGACTTCGCACGAACTATCACAGGCCTTAAGATCTTCATAGTAGAGGATTGCCATTTACTCCATCGGAAAGCTTGGGAGGAGCTGCTGGGCATTATGGAAATGTCCACCAGAGGAAGTATAGTCTTCATCCTTATAACTGAAGATACCAACAGGGTGCCTGGGTCAGTGTCATCCAGATGTCATAAATTTGGATTTCAGAAGCTGAAGGACGTTGACATTACTCTGAAGCTGGGAAGAATAGTGGCTCACGAGGGTATCAGGATCGATAGGGAGGCACTTTATCTTGTAACACAAAAGGCCCAGGGTTCTCTTAGAGAAGCTGAGAATATACTTGATCAACTTGCCCTCTTCAGCTCTAGAATAACCACTGACATAATCCGACAACTTGTGGGTACTTGATGCTTCTTTTTTATATCTCTTAAACCTTGCCAATTACTTTCTATAAATGAATCATGCTTTTGCTCTTTATCTCTCTGTTTTTTCAATAGGTTGGTCTGGTGGCTGAAGACAATTTGTTTGAATTGCTCAACGCTGCCATATCCTTGGACCCGATCAATACAGCAAGGCAGACAAAGGAATTGATTGCGACTGGAATTGAACCACAAGCTCTTGTTTTCCAGTTAGCATCCCGCATTGCAGACATCCTCTCATTCCCTGGCACTTCTTTTGCTACCTGCTCAAAGGAGAAAAACCGGAAAGGGATGCAGTCGTACCTCTGTGAGTTTATTTGCTACACAGTTCTAACTAGAAACAGTACTACTTCACAGCAGCAGGCCATTCCTCCACTCATTTCTGAATATTTTTGTAGCACCGGCAGTTTCTGAGTGGCTCTGCAATGCCCTGAAAATTCTTGTTGAAACAGAGAAGCAACTACAATTTTCAAACTGTGGCGACCGGACAACTACTTGGGTTGTTGCTGCTCTCTTGCAAATTGCATCACAAAATACCACTGGAAGCAGCGCCAACTTCTTGGTGTCCCAGGATATTGCAAGTATAAATTAACATCTACACTCTTTTTTCTTGCTCCAATGGCATATACTATATGTTGTTTATAAGCAAGTTCATATTTGTGTGAAACAGATTTCTGCTGATGTGTGCAGACGAAAATGCCTTAAGAAGCGGGCATGGAGGCAAACAGAAGTTAAATGATTTAGACATGAATGAGCTATCTAACCTTGCTGGGGACAGGAAAAATGTGAAGCAAGAGAATTCTAAAGTTGGAATATCAGCCAAAGCAGAAAGCCCTCAAACTGCATTATCTGATAAAACATCAATAGTTCTCAAAATTCCTTTGAGACTGCGTCCCTGGCCCAAATCAGTAACATGGAACAAGTATGGAGCAATGTTTTAACAAGTATTCAAAGTCAATGTATCAGGGAATTTCTTCATCAACAAGGAAAGCTTGTCTCCTTAACAGTATCTAGAGGTTACCTCCCATTTCGTACATGATAAAGGAGCATTTCATAAGTTTCATCTATATTTGGCTCCTTTGGTCTCACCTAATAGCACATTTTTTCTTACAGCAAATGCAATAGTGCATTTAGTCTTCAAGCGCCTAGAGGACAGGAAAGCAGCGGAAATGTCTGAAGAAAGCATAACCAAAGCTTTAGAAGAAGCATTAGGATGCCCAGTTATCATGAATTTAAGCCTGCAACCAACAGAATTCGAAATCATCAACACAATCACCAATTTTACAGGAAATAATGAAGTGGCTGGCAATGCATTTCAGTCTAGACAGCCACAACTGCTACCAACGTGTGAGCAGTCATATAGCTCAGAAGCACCATATCATGGTAGTAAAACACAAAGAAGCAGAGATGATGAATACATATGCCATCTAGACACGAGACATGCAGCTAGACATCAAGGCCCAAGTGGCGGCAGAAAACATATGAAAGGGCACTGCATAAGCACCGACAGCTTTCGCTTTCATCCATCCAGCAAACTGATGCAAGTGTAGAACCATATAGCCAAGATTTGACATTTGAAAATGCCAAAACAGATAGAACACAACCAACAAGGAGGAACTCTAAAGTCCGTGCAAACCTCCCAATGGCGAAAGAGCCTCAGCTATACCGGTCTCCAGACATGTAAGCGCCAAAAACTGTTGAAATTTTTTTTTTTATTTTACTAGATTAATAGGTATTAAGCTAGTAATAGATTTTCACATAGACATTTAATTTTAGGTCATCACTCTGCAGAGGATCGAATCGTTTTTGGAGTTGCACAGAAAGATTCTGCAGCAACAAGAAGAAGGTAGGAGACTTAACATAAATACTTCGCAATGAGGGTAAAAAAAGCACATCTCATGACTTACTGAGAAGGAGAACTGAAGGTGATGGATATAACCAGAGTCCATATCTGAACGAACTACGAAGACATATGTTCCGAGTTTCTAATAAATAAACAAAGTCAAAGACATTAGGATGGATGCCTCAACCAAAAGAAAATTAAGCTGTTGTCATCTTTTCTCTAATGCTTAATTCCGAAAATAGTGGTGATTATGCTTCTTCCATTTGCAGGTTGAGAATGAGTAATTAGAGGTAAAGTGGTTGATCCAGTTTATATGATAACAATATTATATTGTATTCATTTAAGTTATATTAAGTTCAAACCATGTTATCTTCATTGCTATTATGTAAAACAGCAAGCAGTAAACTTAAGAGAAATGACCCAGGTAACCTGTCTCAGGTCCCAAGTTCAAATATAGACTGACATCTGATCCAAGAAAACTTACATAAAGGGTAAATAATTAGATTTTTCACAGTATGTTTTAGATTGGGTATGGCCAGGGGCCTGAAACACTAAAACTGGAAATCATTTTTTACTTCCAGAGGACAAAATGATGATAAGCAACTATTTTTTAAACAAAAAAATAACAGGAATTTCAATTATACATTTCCATCTAAATCATGTCCAAGTGCAGGCAAAAAAAAAAAGAAACTTAAAATCATACCTAAGCTGACAGGATGAAATGAAATAAATTATTCACAGAACTGCAGAAGCAAAAGATCTCAAAAGCAACATTTATAGATTCCAACTGTTAGATATGCATTGAGGATTGGAAAGGGAATTATTGATTAAAGACAATAGACTTATTACAATTCATCTTGCATGAGTACATTTCCAGTATGCAAGAGCTGGTTATTACAGTGCAATTTTTTCCATAACAAGGACATTCTACCATTTTGCATAGGTACCCTTTGCATGCAGTGCTTAGAATATGCCTTCAGCATGTCTGTCCCATGCAGCAGCAGTAGCCCACTTGTCTTGTCGGCAGCAGCCACCCCCTTCCTACTAAACTACCAGATTCTTTTTTTTTTCAGGGGAGGATGGAGGGACTAAACTACCAGATTCAACATATACACATAGCTAACAAACTAATACATGAAATAGCTGGTAACTTAGCATGGTCAGCCATTAGACTTCTTATGCCTTTTACATGTGTGCATAAAACACCTGAAGTTGAAAACGATCAGAGTGAACTTCAGTAACCCATCTAAACTAGACTGAGGCAGCAAAAACACTGTGCTATCTTCAATTCAGCTTGCATGCGAAAATCCAAATCAGCCAACCCAAACACCGGGAGGACTGGAGCCTCTAGGAGCGGCTGGAGAACCGGGTGGGGTATGCCGAAGAAAACACTTACTGGTTTTCTCAATTCAGCTTGCATGACCTGGTTCCATCCCCATGTAAATGCTTGAGACCACTGGTTGACTATTTTCAACAACTTTTTTTTAATTAAAAAGTTTCTGTTTTCGATCTGATCTAATATGTAATGTCCTAACTACAGCCGTTTGTATTGGTCTATGGTGCAGTTGTTTGAAGACTATAGACAAAGTGTGCTCACAATACTTCAATATTGGACATCTAAATACACAAGACAGAATCGTCCACTTTATGTATAATTGTCACCGCAATTTTCTAAAATATATCCAAGTCTTCAACCACTATCTCCTTCGAGCTGGTCATAAGACTATGTTATGCAGTTGACACTTAATGGAGCTTTTGAAGTTTGGTGCTTGATGCAGTTCATTATGCAGGCATAATGCAGGTTCTATAATATTTCTTCAGTTGGGGCCAGAATTGAGTTTTGTTCTACAAAACAGGTTATTAGTTCTGTTTTACAAAATTGAGTGTAGCTGATTTCTCAATTTGAGGGTATACAAATTTGCTTTGTACACAGTGAAACAGTAGGTTGATTTGTCCTTGCAGAGGCCCTGCTAAAAGAAAAGTCATTTGGAAGCTGCATTGACACCATAGAAGAGTCTACAAGTAGCTATGACTTGGCATAAAGGAAGTGAAACAATTTGCTTAAACCATATTTTCAGACTTGTACCTTCATCAGTTTCTGAACTTTGTAAATTTTCATGTAGCAGGGCTTCATGAATGTTCTTTGTTCGTGTGTCATTCAATGTTAATCTGATTAAAAAAGTCCTTTCCTATACTTGGAGAATCAGGATTCTAAAGTAATGTGATGGTTGTTAATATAAAAGTGTGCTAAGCTGATGGATGACTTTGTGGTTTTGTTTGGATTAGAGCACAGTGTTGCACTAAGCCAGGCAGCCACTTAAGGTTTTGATCAAGAATGTAAATGGCTCTTTTGAAGTGAAAACTTAAGAGATTCGAAGATGTTAAATATGGTGGTGAAGAGTATATAGAATGAGGAGCAGAAATGACTATCATGTGAAGAAGGAAAGAGCAGTTTGTTGTCTGCAAGACATTGGTGTCCGGATTTAGACCACCAGTTAGGGCCAAAATTGAGTTCTGTTCTACAAAACTGATGAAGAAATCATGCTTAATTCATTTATACCTTCATGTGGTGGCTAAGTGTCTATTCAGCTTTTTTTATGAGAGCAGGGTGGTTGCATGCATGATTAGTGCATGGGAGATTAATGATTTGGTGCTCCATTATTATCCTTTTTTTATATCATTTCATTATTATCCTTTAGTGAACGGAAATTGCATGTAACGGTCAGAATTGTTCTAGGATAGCGGTTATAGGAATTTTAAAGAGTACTTATATATTCCTGCGATGCATGCGCAAGTTCGCAGGTTATGCCATTCCCAATAGGAAGCGCTAAAAATGAAACTTAACATCTAAGGCTATGCAAGAGTACAATACTTTATTTTTTTTATAGAATAGACGAGCCTGCTGGTCTGCTCATGTTCTCTGTCTTGACCCTTTTTTTAAGGGTTGAAAATATGTAGTATGGTTAGTTTAGTTTGAAAAATTTAATAGAAGTACAAAAAAAAGAGATAAAAGAAGTTAAAGTATACTCGCGGGTCATACACATCCGACGACTGTCTGTGCAAGTTTATGAATTTATAGGGTGATTAAAATCTCAGGATCCATTCTAACGAGAATTTTTGGTACTCGTAGACCCATATTTCTTGTAACATATGCCCCTCTTTTTAGTAGCTCAAAATAAATAGCAAGTTTTTTTTGTTAGGTAAACATCATGAACGAGGTTTGTTTTGTGCATTATTTGGGCAATCTACCAATTTCCTTTATTTGTTTGTTTTAGTATTTAAGACTTGGTTGGATTTGTTAATTATAAATTTAAGCAAGTTTTCTTTTTTTGCTAAGTAAACATCATGTACGAGGTTTTCTTTGTACATAATATACATTTGGGCAAGCTACTAATTTCCTCTATTTGTTTGTGTTTATATGCAATAAGACTTGGTTAGCTTTATCAATTATATTAAGTAGCTTTAAAAAACATTCGTGAGCCTGTACAAAAACCTGACGTTTCAATTGGAGAGGAACTTCAATTGCCGAATCGGTCTACACAAAGCCTGTGAATCATTTCCTTAGATGCCCTTTCTAGCGTAAATGAGACAATATGTTGTGTTTTCTGCTACAGGCCCTAGAAAAAGATGTTTTCAGTGTCTGGCTGGCCGGAAGCACGGAAGATAAATTATCCATTGAGTATAGGTCTTTGTCAAGTTGTTTGGTGATCTACAACCACAAGAAAAATCGAGACCATCTCTCATTTGTAAAACAAAATATTTCTTCTTAACTGTGAGAGCAACCACAGAGTTGTAATCTAATTGTATCAAGCAATATAAAAAATATTGTATTCTCTAGATGGTTTCTTTTTAAGTTGCTTCGCATAACTGTTTACATTTCTAGGAAATCATTGAATCATAGTTTTGCAATGGTGAGCACGTACTTTTTGCGCGTGCACTGCTCCTAATGAACTAAAAATTAACTGTATCGAAGGGGGTACAAATTAAAGGCGTAAGAGGAAATCCGGCCAAAGCTTTCAAGCTTGAAGAAAAGTTTTATAACCCCATCACGGACTGGATAATTACTCGATAATTAAGTAGAATGCATCTTGATGTAAGCGCATGCCTAAGCAATTCTACTTATCTATGCAAATTCCACATTTAGTTGCCATTTGCCAATATCTTCAAAATTAGGCAAATCAATTCCTTACTGGTGGACGCTTGTGGGCTGATATCCTAATTCTTTGGCCTTGGGACCATGGAACCATGTCTCTGAAAATGAATTATGAACCATCTATAACTGAATCCAAGAAAATCCTGAGTTATTTGGCTCTTTCTACAGACATACAAAAATGGCGTCTCCATCAGAGGGTCAGGAAGGAAGCTGTCGGTCTACATGGGGCTGCAGGATTATTCAAGCTCAAGCGTTGCCACGGCATGCAACATAAATGCTCGGTATAAGGACTACATAGTGTGTGAGAAAGATGTGTTATACATAAGTGTAGCAGAGAACGTTAGGTTAGTGTCACTGCTCATACACAAGACATATAGCAGGGAGGGAGACAAGGAAAGCTTTCAAGGTGTGGGGGAGCACGGATCGTGGATATCTGGAGGAAGGTGCTGGTGTAGCTGTCTCAGACGAGGATCCAAGTCAGCACACCACCTTCTACAACTAACAATTCCTTTCTCACCCAATTATAGACCTCCCCACCATTTCCTTAGCCATTTAAAGTGACTTTGTCCATTACATGTGATGTACATGTTGTAGAATGCATGTTTACTTACGAAAGATGTTACTAGAAGAGACACCTACCTCAAGTCACAAGGAAAGCGTATTTGCGTCTCTTTCTACTGAAACTTTTTCATTTTACTATTTGTGTCTCTTCTACTGAGACTTTTCATTTTAGTACATTTTCAACTAAGGCGTCGTTTTAAATAACATTTTAACGTACATTAACGAAAAAACAACTGCCAAAGTTTATACTTTGAAGGCTTCGTTTTAAATGACGCCTTAATTTTTTTACGGAATATATTTTAAAGACACCCCTTTTAATGAAAAAAAACTAAGGCATTAATAGAAAAGATGCCTTAGTTGAAAAAGTAACAAAAAAATATTAATAAAATAAACATTTTCTTATTACTAGAAGAAGACATCTCTGTTGGGTTTTGGGTTTAGGCAATGAGCCCAAATTTTAGAAAAGATACGATGGTTGGATAGTAGTGTAAAACTTACTAATAATAGTTTAATGATTTAGGCCCACATTGATTATGTGATTGAACTAAAAATTAAAGGGAAATTCACTTTCACTCTATTTTTGTTTTTTCTTAAATTTGGAGGGAAAATGAAAAAGATCTCTATATTGGGAAATTTCTTTAATCTCACGTAAAAAAAACACATTGGTGTAATATGATATATATATATATATATATATATATATATGGGAAGGGTTTACATGAGATCGTTCTCATATAAGGAGCATGAGGCCAATTTTTATAGCCATTGGATTCCGATCGGAGGATGGATATTAAATCAGTGGGTAGGTGAGTGTGTCACATCAGGGAGTGGGTGAGATCATTATGGTTATTTGTAGCCGTTAGATCAAGATCCAAGGGCTATGATTTAAAGTGGCCTCATATAAGCTATATGAGAGCGATCTCATTTAAACTTTTCCCTATATATATATATATATATATAACACACATATATATAAGGAAGTTTTATCTCTTATTACACCTATCTTGCCACCCACCTATTTTGCATGGGCCCCCAAATTATGGGGATGGGGACCCCGTTTGTCTTATTAGCAATTTGCAAGGGCCCCCATTTGGGAGAAAGAAAATAAGGCATTAAATCCTAGTTTTAAATTATGGGCACCCATCCTTATCCCATGTCCATTCTATGAGGTAGTAAAAATTATTGCAAGCGGAGAGCTTTCCTTGGAACCATGGTTAACATAACTATAGTAAATGCTCTTGACCCTTTAAAAAAAACACGATCTTAGTGCTAGAAAAGGTAGTGTTTTGATCTCGCATATTGGGAATGATGCTTATCTTACAAAGGTTTAGTGAGTCTTGCTTCTAAATTGATATCATCATGTTGGTGTACACTTGCGAATTGCAATTGGTAACATAGGTTGTACACTATTAAAAGTGATCGTGATCAATGTGTGTGAAAATAAAAAATTATATTAAAAAATGACTATTAGAAAAGCACTATGGTTAATTTCTGGTTGTTAGAGTATGAGGAAGAAGAAGACCGCTTGCATCACATGAAGACAATCAAGGGTAGGATATTTATTGCCTTATTCTATACTCTCTACTTTCTATATCTAGGAGCCTTGTTTCAATCACTAATTAACCAACCAAAAATTGACTTCTTATTTTCCTTTCCTTTTCTATTCATGGGTGCCCATCAAAATCGCAGAAGCAAAGTATTATATATAGGGGGACCCTACAAAACACCCTTTGAGAACATGGGTGCCCTTAGAAAAAGAAAAAATATTGATTTTTTTTATGATTATTAAAGATAGGCGAGAATTTGGGGGGCCATGCAAAATAGGCAGGTGGCAAGATAGGCGGCATATCTATTATTGGTGTGGATACTCTGTACATATCCGTGGGTGCATCGAAGGTGCATACACGCACGCGCGCGCATGGCATGGGTGCATTGTGACACACTTAGTATTTAGAGCCTTTAATTTTTTATCAAATGACCAATTACTTTTTAGAATTTAGGAGCTGTTGATTATAATCAAACGGTAAGACAGGTGTGTAGGTGGGCAATGGACAATTATGCCCGTTCATCTCCCTTTGTGAAAGGTGCATAATGTGCCTTACCACTTTGCACTTTGTCTCTGAGTTCGGGTAATACTTGTTATATCTTATAGACAGATTGCCGAATAACACATATACATGTGCGGGCGGCAATATTTATTTCGAAGTCAGCAGTGCATATTATGCCTTGGACAATTTCAAATGATATATTATTTGAGGTTTAATTGCAATTTTATTCAACATATTCGGGTGAAGTACAATTCCTCCCATGCTATTTCAAGTGTTTCTTCTTGTTAAGCCTTTCATATTAGTGCAAAAAAAAAATAGGCCGACTGCATGGTATGCTAGATAACTGAATCAAAAATTAAGATTGTTTTTTTTATCAGTTATTATTTATTTTAATATATAATATTTAATAAAATCTAAAAAAAACTTCCACACAAATTAAAGGGAGGATGGGACATTTTGGCTAATCCTTTAAACTTCAAAGGATGAGCCAAATGGGGAAGTGCCGTATAATCTATTTTCTCATTATGGGAGACATGCATGGGAGGAACGAGGCAGGCAACTGCCAGTCGTCTCCTCTATATCCATATGGCGGATAGGTGGTCTACGTAGGTTTGATAGGGTTGAGGGAATATTTGTCGAAGGTGCTTCTTGCGTCGAAGGTGCTGGCTGGATATGGCAAATTGAGAAGCAAAAAACAGATGTGATGGGGCGAGAGGGACGGATAATAATTGAGAGTAGTTAATGGAGGAGGAGGTTGACGAGTATTGTTGGGTAAGGGGGTGAGGGGCAGTTGGGCTTTGCGTGTTTGTTTGTGTGAGGTGGTTGGGGATTTGACTGAGAAGGGCGGCGGTATCTTCTGGGAAGGGAATGCTTCGTGTCCTAACAATGCCAAGAGTTTATGAAGATGATATGCACCTAAAAAAGTATTGATTACTTTTGTTTATCCAATGTTTGACACCTAAAGAAAGAACGACTAGCAGCAGGCTAGCGGCCTCGCCCTTTCCTGAGAATCCAAGATGATGCTTTAATTAACCTGTCAGTGAGGAATGTGTCTAGTGATTATTATGTAAAGGGTTAGTAAGGTAAGATTTGAATCAGATTCCCGGCCAAAGCTATTTTTTGGGTAAAAAGTTGGAGAGAAATAATTTAACGAATGCACACAGAACATGATATATTGTGACACGTATGTCTTCAAATTCACCCAAAGCTTGCCAAAAAGACACCCAAAATTACAAGAAATTTATAAATTTGGTCAAATTGGCTCACAAATCTCTCAAGAAGGAAAAAAAAAAGGTTCAAACCTTAAAACAATTAAGCAAGTTTCTATTCATCTCCCATCCAATTTAGTACGCGATAGTCCCTCATCCCACACACAATGAATAAAATCTCTCTCGTTTTTTTAAACCATTCACTTAAACCATTCACTATGCAAACTAGCCATTTGGTTTTTTATCACAAGAAAAAAGTGATAATGGCTGACAAGCTGAGAGATTGAACTGATAAAATATGAGTTCAGTAAGAACTCTAAAAAAAAAAGGAAATTATAAGAAAAAAGTTTATACAGGCCCAGGATCACGCCGGCGAATGAAAAAAGGCAAAAAAAAAAAATCTAATGCACAGGAGTGCCACAGAATACACAGAAAAAGGAAAGAAGGGCAGAGGGCCGGCGTCAACGTCAGACAAGAGACGAAGAAGGACCAAAAACCGCGTCTTTCTTTCCATAAATCACACGCGGCATTCGCCCTCCACCCCCTTCCTCGTTTGCCTGACTGTGTGCTGGAACCGATACCGGTCGACGAGCTGAAATGGTGAAGGAGACGGAGTACTACGACGTGCTCGGCGTTAGCCCCATCGCCACCGAGGCCCAGATCAAAAAGGCCTACTACGTCAAGGTGCGTCTTGACTGCGTCGTACTTCTAGATGACTGTTTTTTTCTGCAATTTCAAATCCGATTGTGGTTAGTTATGGGTTTAAGATCAACGATGGTGGCTCTCGGTGATATGGCCGTTCTTCTCAGACCGCCTGCTCCAATCTTTTTATCTCAAGGGATCGGTCTCTGATTGCTTACTCATTTTCGTGGTTCTGTCAATGGTTTATAGGTCAAAAACTCAAAATGGTACTCAGCTCAGACTAGGGATGTCTGTGTATTTGATTTGTATGAATTTGAAGTAGAAACCACTTCACTGTTTGGATTTATGAGCCAAAAATTTGATATTTGGGTTGCATAAACTGGGTTTTGCATCTTATGCAAGTGCTGATTTCATTATGTGTTGCAGGCGAGGCAGGTCCATCCGGATAAAAATCCAAACGACCCTCAGGCAGCTCAGAAATTCCAGGCAAGTCCATTTTTGCATATCGGTGTGGCATAAGATATGCAAATCTCAGATAGAAATGAGTTTGCAGATGTTATTCTAAGCAGGTTAGAAGTGCTCAGGAGTTAGGTTGATTTCATCTTGGCAGTAGGTTTGTGTAAACGTCTAGGAATAGTTTTAAAACCTGCTAATTAGCCCGTCTAAAGTTGGGCAATGATATAGCTATATGACCATCAAGTTGTTTGATAATGTGCTAACCTCTATCCTTCTTCTTCACTGTCATATTACCTTTGCTTCTCTCCAGGTGATCAAATTCGAAGAAACTTGACTCAAGTTTTGTTCACTTTAGTTCCAAAATATAACTATCTAAACCTTCTTTATGTGACTAAAACCTTTTGACAAGTCCTGTAAGCTGTTCTTTAATCAGCACGCTTGTGATGTTATTGCATGATATAAGGTTAGGTCTTGCGGCATATCCCATCTAAGAGGATACATTGTACTTGGTGTTCCTCTTTCTGGTTGCTGCTATAAGAAATTCACATCGGTTGTACATGATTTATCTTCCACCATGACTAGTAAATTGGTTCTGTTAGAATGACTTCATGCTTGTCCAATTATCTGCGACTGAGTTGATTATTCTCTTTTAAGTAATGAGTGCAATTTGAGGTCCACATCCGAAAATAACTAATGATGTTAAAAATGTTAATTTTTCTTTGAAATGCCAATCGGAAACTCATTTGCGAAAGTGGACTTAGTAGATTGACCCTTCCAAGGTAGTGGTACTTGTAGTTCATCTTTTCTCTTTGTGGAAACTCATTTACTAGATGGGTCTTTGAGTTGAGATATAGCTCTTCTTCTTTGTATCTTTTGATAGGTCAATCTTGTGAAATTGGAGTATTTTAATTTAAGGAGTAAAGATTCTTCAGCTATTTATCCGGAAGTTAAAGTGTAGGTAAACGAACACTGGAAGCTTAGCAGAATGGTAATTAATTAAGCTGTAATTTGCAAACCTGATTCCTCTAATTGGCTAGGTTAATTTTCCTTTCTTAAGTATAATCATATCATAAATAATAAGCCTTATTGTTTGTTTGGAGGTTTTACGCTTGTTTGATAGTGGAGGAGAATTTTAGAGCTCAGCACCTAAATGATGTCAGAAAGGAGACTTGAAATATGTTCCCCATCTTATTCTGTGTAAGTCATATCTGGAAACTGAAAAAGTACCCTTACCCAGCTGTACTGTGGCTCAATTACAGTGCTCTGATCTCCCCACTCTGTGATTTTCAGATAAGACCATCTGAATTTATCCCCTGAAATTGCCAGAATCTGTTCCATATATTTTTATAGGTCTACATTTTGTGGGCCTCCTATGCCAATAGGGATATGTGCTGATATTGTTAATGTCATAGTAATTGTACCTAATTGTGTTGTCAATTTGATGACCCATTTGTAAGTGTCTTAGAGTGGTAGGCTAATTTAAGGAGAGCTCACTCCAAAAGAGGAAAAGGTCTACTCATGATAAGAGCTACTTCAAAAAGCCCACTACAAGAAGAAGAGCCCACTGCAAGAATGAATAAGACATATATCAATGGACAAGACTCAAATATGGGTGCTCAAGGCAAATCACTTGGAATGAAGACAACAAGGATCAAGCTCAAAGGTTCAAGACTTATGACGACGTGTCATCAAGCCCTCTCCCCTTGGTTTGTAAAATTTATTGCTTGAGAACCCACCCGTGAATGGGTGCATATAAAGAATCCACTCATGGGTGTGTTTATGTAAAGGAACCATCCACAAATGAGTTAATATGACTCAACCCACAAAAGAACCACCTACAAATTGGTTAATATGACCCAACCCACATGAGGGAACCACTCATGGGTGGGTAGATATGAGGTATCCACCTGTGGGTGGGTGGATATGAGGAATTCACCCATGGATGGGTTGATACACACATCCCTCTCCTTCTATAAATACCCATCTCTTGAGAGAAATGGGTGGAAGTCATCTCCCCAAAAACCTTTTGGCCTTATTTTTTTCTTTATAAATCATGAGAGAGCCTTGAGTGTTCTTTATTATTCTTCCTCTCTTTTCTTTGAAAGGGGTTCAAGATCTTGTTAAGAGATCTTAGGAAGGGATTCAAGTCATCTTGGATCATGGTTTCTTTGAGCATCTAGAATCACCCTTTAGAAACTAAAACCCCCAGTTGACCTTGAACCAAATACTTGCAAATCCTCTCAAAAGTCTCTGTTATTTTGATCTACTCTCCGGTCCCTCGTTAGTGATTCGATGGGTTCATACTCTTGACCCTTGAGAGTAGTTCAAAGTATCTTTGGCCATGGTTTTACTTAATCCCATAGAAAAATTCTTAGAGAAACCAAACCCTTGTCCAAAAAGCCTCTACAATTTCGGAGCATCATTAGTTGAATCCAAGGATGGACAATAGAAGGCTATTAGCTCAAGACTAGTTTGAGCAAAACTGGTCAGATATCTCACGTCCTCCCTTCAAGGGTATGTAATCTAGTCACTTCTCCATCTTAGAGCAAGTACTCTTAAATCTCTTTTTTACTTGCATTAGATTGTGGTGTAGACCATAGGGTCGAACCATTCTTTTGAGAGAGTTGGGTCGGTGTGACCCATAGTGAGTGTGGATTCACTTTTGTATGGTTCCCGGTGATCCAAGTAAAATCGGTAAGTGCATGAAGTTGTGGGTGAGCTAAAAACCCTCACTTAGTGGATGTCGGAGGTTCCTTGAATTAGGTGTTCCAAGAATGGACGTACCCGTTGAAGCGAGTTGCTTAGCGGCGAACCACTATAAATCTTTGTGTGATTGCTTGTGTCTGCCCGTCTTGCATATTGTTACACACACATACATTCTGTGTGGTTTACACAATTTGGGGTTCTGCTCCATTTGCAAAAGCTTTCAAATATAGAAGCTTGCTGTTTTCACCAATGTGTTCTGAATCTCATCTAATCATGAAACAACACTTTGATGTTTGATTTTGCACCATGGCATATCATTTGACTCCTATATATGATTTTCTAGGGCTACAAATGAATTTCATGTCTCTGTTCAGGTTTTAGGGGAGGCTTATCAAGTTCTGAGTGATCCAGCACAACGACAAGCTTATGATGCTAATGGAAAAGCCGGCATTTCAACGCAAGTTTTTATTTCTTTTTCACACCTGACATTTATTAGCAATTAGTCGAGGAATGGACCGAATTTGACTTATAATAATGCATGGATATGAATAACTATGAGAAAACAACTTTTGTTTTAAGGAGTTCAGTATTTTTGTTAAATCGATTGACTTCTGAAGGTGTGATGTTATGTTACAGGGATGCAATTATTGATCCAGCAGCCATTTTTGCTATGCTATTTGGAAGTGAACTTTTCGAAGAGTACATTGGGCAGCTTGCAATGGCATCAATGGCTTCACTTGACATTTTCACAGAGGGGGAACAAATTGATGCCAAGAAATTGCAAGAGAAAATGAGGGTATCTAATTGTTGACATTTTTTTGGGCAACAATCTAATCGTTGAGATTCGTAGAATGTATCTTTTTTTTGTGTTTCTTGTGATTAATGCTTGTTCAAAATTTATTTCACTTGATTTTTGCACTTTAAATCTCCTACTTGTCTAACTTTTGCAAAATAATGTTTACATTTAAACTTTAGTAGGATGGATTGAGTAAGTTGTATTTGCTAGGGCTTTGTAGTTGTCATATTAATGCAAACTCCGAGTGTTTCAAGTATTTTAGATCATGTGAATGAATATCTTTTTACAAAAATCATCTGCTAGTTTGTTTTATTTGAGATAACTTGCATGATTTACAGATAGTACAGAAGGAAAGAGAAGAGAAACTTGTAAATATATTGAAAGATCGGTTAAGCCAATATGTCCAAGGAGACAGAGATGGCTTCATCGCTCATGCTGAAGCAGAAGTCTTAAGGCTTTCCAATGCAGGTAATATTTTGGTGGGTTCAATTTTCTGCATCCTGCAATTAACTTTATCTATACGTTTGCAATTGACACTTGAAAGTCTATCTTTGAAATGAACGATATCTGGAGTAAAATTGTTGTAACCTTAATCTTTAAGCTTCAGCTTGCCTTTTCTAGATATGTTGACGTGTTTGCATTTTAACTAGCTGGATGGTTATTTTCTTTTGCAATAACTTTCTCCTCTAATCACTGACCCAATTTTTCAGCTTATGGAGTTGATATGTTAAGTACCATCGGCTACATATATGCAAGACAGGCTGCAAAGGAGCTTGGAAAAAAGGCAATATATTTAGGAGTGCCATTTGTTGCAGAATGGTTCAGAAACAAAGGCCACTTTATCAAATCTCAGGTTACAGCTGCAACAGGTAAGCTAGAAATTTCTCTTACAAAGGCAGTAGAAGTATGAGATTGTGTATATGCACACACAGTTTTAGATATGCTGGTCCATTCTGCTTGCTATGATGGAATCACTTTGACTTTGTTGTTTGTGTAGCATTTCGATCTCTAAAATTCATATGGTTTAAGTATGAAATTAGAGACTTAAGCCTTACTTTATTGGTGGATTGTGCCAATAGGTGCACTTACTTTGATTCAGCTACAAGAGGACATGAAACGACACCTCAGTGAAGAGGGAAACTTCACCGAGGCAGAGCTTGAACAATACATGCAGTCTCACAAAAAGTTGATGACCGATTCCTTATGGAAGCTTAATGTTGCTGATATTGAAGCAACTCTTTCCCGCGTCTGTCAAATGGTTTGTTTCTGTCTCTTTCCCTATTTCAATTGGCATACACATTTGCATTATGGGCCAAAACTTAGTGCCTCTGTGGGATTCAGGTGCTTCAAGACAACTCCGTGAAGAAAGAGGATTTACGAGCTCGTGCCAAGGGCTTGAAGACACTTGGAAAAATTCTTCAAGTAAATTTCTGACTCTTGTTTGGGTCACCATTATTTGTCTTTCTTCATTTCTACTTCAATAATGTTGCGTATAATGTAGCGAGTCAAATCTGCAAATGCGAGTGATATGGAAGCAGGTGCTAGTGATGGCATCCATAAGCTGAATGGTACTGAACGAGGCACTGATGCAAGTTCTCCTGATATATCTCCAAAATCACCCTTTGAGCAGCAACACCACACGACTGCGGCCCAGGTACATTGGACTATCAGCCCACATGAAGTTAATCTTACTTGCATTGTTGTTTTATAAGCTTGATGATTTATTTGGGAGGGGTTGCATCACCTAGAAATTTGATATCTACTACACATGGTTTCCATGATAGAGAAATCCTCCCAGATTTAAAATTACTTCTGTTCTCCTTATTAATCTCATGTCCAGATCTATTTTTAACTTTACAAGTAGATTGTAATTTTAAAACGAATATTCTTATTTTCTTAATTTATTGCATTCTCAACCTTGCATTTTTCTAAAATGGATAGACTAAGATTGTGTTTAGCAATTTCACATTATAATCAGTGTCGGTTTCATGGCTTTGAGCATTCAGCCTAGAAAAGAGAGCAGTTTTACTCTTAACATGAATCTTACAACAGAAAATATAGCATTTACATGAATATCGTTCAAGAGCTCATTAATACACAATATAGAACTTAAGAAAAGTACTAATAAAATATGATATGCCGTGCCCCTTAAAAGAAATTTTCTGGCTCCCCCTGAGTATAGCCCAAAGCTTGCTATATATGCCATTGCAGCTGAGGCTTGGCTTGAGCTTGCCCATCCATTCCGTGTCAATCTACTTAAATGGACACATTTTTTTGTCCACTTCTTGGCCTATGGCTGCAAGATAACCTTTAACCATCTCTTAGGCCATATTATACGTCCATGGCTTTTATTTCATATATTAACGTTAAAAAAAAATCTTACTTTTATGAGGGTTTCTCACCAGAGCATGAGCATCATCCATAAACATATCCAATATACGATAGTCAATATATGAATGAAAAGTTCATCTGCCAAGGGATGAAATGTTCGTTATAAATCATAAATGTACCTACTATGTCATGTACTTTACTGACTGTGATGGGCATGGCAGAGTCCGTATGTGGAGGCCCCCCAGTTTGCAGGTGCTCAATGTGACTACAGTTTTCTCCCAATGCCAACAGCACCACCTGGTGCCCAGAGACATCCGTCATTCGAGAAGTAGTTGGTGGCAGGTTCAACTGCAGCTTGAATGAGTTCCCTTTCTTGCTTGTATTGTTGTTAATACTTATTTTGCGGGGTCTTGGCGAGCTTCATCTGCATCAGTTGGTCTCATTTGTTGCTGAGTGTATATCCATCAGGTGAAACCCCCGATTTGCAGAATCAATAGAATAGAGTGATGGGAGCAAGGTACTTGCTCTATCGGGTGTAGGTTTTATAGCTTTTGCATACAAATCTATGGCTTTCCAATGTTTGGTCAGATTGATAGACTTGCAGCGAACTGGAAACCACATTGTACATCTAAGATCATTGTTGTTTTTATTTATTTTTTCTGATTTGTTTGTTGTGTTTATTTCACTTTTCTTAAATTCTCCTTGTACCAGATGAGTCATGTGATGTAGTACTAGATAAATTTTACACTATATACACTTCAATTGCCATATGGTTGTATGATGCGTTACTTGTTCTTGAGAACTTGAAGTATGTAGTTGTTGCATATGTCTGTCTGTATATGTCTATCAAATTGAGAGTTGACAAGGAAGGATGGTGTCGTCACCTACCACTTTTATCTTTAGTTTTTTTAGATTTTTCCGTTTTCACAGAATGGTAGTTATAGCCACTTTAATGAGTTAATGACGTCGTCAATGTCATTGGCCATGAAATTTAAAGGTCAAATGTATCAATCCTTGTGAGTCATTATTCTAGCCTACGCAATTCAGGCCCATGCAATATGCACAATTGGTCATTTGATTTCTGTTATGATTTTTTTTATCAAGTTCGGTTAGGATTTGAGTTTGAACCCAATGTACAAGTCTATTCGTGTTTATCGAGTCCCTAAAGCCGCTGTAGATAATACACTTTGGATCTAAACAAATGCAGTTGATTTTAGATTAAAAGAAAGCGACATAGCGCTTCAAAAATTCGTTTTTGGGAAACTAGTGAAGTTTTTGAATAATGAACTAATGAAGGTTTTGCATATATCAAAAGCTAAAGAAGACTTTGCAAAGTAACTTCACAGATAAAATTATTTTGTCCTCATAAATAGGCAATGGGTAAATGCCTACTTTATTATACATAGCACAAAAAAAATATTATCTTTGGCAACGGCATAGAAAAGTTATTACCGAGTACTTATTTTGTGGAAAAAAATGATAACCTTTTTTTTTTGCTAGATAAGAAAAGTCATAATTTTCTTTTGGTAGAGGTTATTTTGTAGAATAACTACATAAAACAATCAATCATCGGTAAATATTTTGAAAAACAATTCAGAAATGACCATTTTCCAAGAACTGAGCCAGGCCTCCTATTCAAATTTGACTTGACCCTCCTGGATCAAAGAAGGCTCAACGTTGGTTGACTTGCAATTAGACGGACAGGATCTATGCGTGACTTTGACCTATCACCTTCATTTACACCTCATAGATTCCAGAATCAGAAACGGGACCCACGCACTCATCCAGATTCCGCCACCTACATCCCGCCATCACGAAAATTAAAGAGTACAGCTATTCCTCCCGCTTTTTTAT